>JASKMD010000027.1:774532-777032 GCA_030144725.1 Haematococcus lacustris | reverse complement strand
CTCCTGCTCCTGCTCCTGCTCCTGCTCCTGCTCCTGCTCCTGCTCCTGCTCCTGCTCCTGCTCCTGCTCCTGCTCCTGCTCCTGCTCCTGCTCCTGCTCCTGCTCCTGCTCCTGCTCCTGCTCCTGCTCCTGCTCCTGCTCCTGCTCTTCCCACTACTGCCGCCACCATTGCTGCTGCTGCCGCTGGTGCAGGCCCTGACCAGCCTCCTGCACGACCCCCAGCTCTCCCCCCGCCTGACCCTGACCCAGGAGCAGGCCCGGCTGCTAGGACAAGAGCAGGAGGCAGGAGAGGTGGTGGGGCCAGGGGTGGGGGGCATCAGATGGGCCCAGGGGGAAGGGGGTGGAGGGGAGGAGGTGGGAGGTGGGGGGGCAATGGCCTGGGGTAGGCGCCAGCTGGCAGTGGGCGGGGGGCTGCAGCTGGAGCTGTCCGGGCTGGACAGTTGCAGTGCGGAGTACCTGCAGCAGCGTGAGCAGCAGGCGGCCCAGGGCGGGGCAGCTGCAGCAAAGCCTTGTCAGCAGCGGGCGGAGGAGACGCAGGAGGGGAAGGAGGTGGAGGGGGAGGAGGAGGAGGAGGAGGAGGAGGAGGAGGAGGAGGAGGAGGAGCAAGGGCTGGTTGAAGGTGAGGCAGGGCAGGAAAAGGTGCTTTTGCTGTGACGTTTTGAATTGACTTTTGACGACAGCATATGTGTTATTTGTTTTGATATGTTATACAGAGGTGCGCCGAGGTGGTGGTGGGAGCAACATGGTACTCTGGCATGGCAGTTCATAAAGCAACCACTTTTTAACAATATTGTTTATGTACCGAACGTTATATGTAGCAGTAAACATAAAGTGCTGTGCAGGGGCAGCGGATGCCAGATAGGCCGCAGCAGTAGCTGCCCAGACAGCCGCAACGGCAGCCAGGGCAGCAGCCATGCCAGCCTGACCTACCCCTGCCTGCTACCCCCTACTTCTTGGTAGGGGCAGGAGGCAGCAGCAGCAGCAGCAGCAGCAGCAGCAGGCCCCCCCAGCCCCTCAGTCGCCCTCCCCTGTTGCCTGCGCAGGGGTTCATGTGGCCCTGCACCTGGAGCTGCTGCGCCACCTGCTGACCCACCATCCCAACGAGGGCCTGCGCTGGCAGGTGAGTGTCCAGTGCGGGGGGCTGTGAGTCACGTGAGGTCAGGCCTGAGCTGGGCAGCTGCATAGTTGATGCGGTGAACAGCACACTGCGGAGAGTGCAGGGCTGTCAGGTGCAGGTAGGCAAGGTGGGTCGGGAGCAGGGCCGAGGGCGGTTTCCAGCCGCTACGGTCCAAGCTGAGAGAGTCAGGCTGGCGGGATGCCTAAGCTGTGTCCGCCCCCTGCCACTGGCATGTCCGTCTGAGCTGTGAAACATGCATCTGAGGAGACGAAATGAAAAGAGTAGCTGTGTGAGGCTGCACAGGACCATCCACAGGCCTCATGTAAGCCGGAGCTCATGTCACTGGCAGGTCACAGGGCAGAGGAGGTCCCAGGGCTGGACAGCTTCATGCCCAGGTCTCGTGTAAGTCAGTGTCCCTAAGTCACGGGGGCCGGAGGGGGCAGGGGAGTGAGAGGCAATGAGGGACAGCAGAGGGCAATGCTCAGGCCTCATGTTAGCCGGGACCTCTCACTTTTGCATGACTTGTGTGTGTGCGTGACTTGCAAACAACGCAAGCGCCACTGCCTGCTGTAAGGTCTGCACCAACCATGCACATGTGCATGCTACAGCTAGCTGTGGTCACACCACTGATCCTCAGTGTCACACTTTCTACTCCCTGCATGAAGGTGCATGAAGCTCACTCTATCACGTTCAGGCGAGGCTGTTCCCATGCTGCTGCTCACTGGAGTGTGACCCCGGCTCCTACCTCCCCTCTCAACCATCTCCTACCAACCTCATCTCCCTCAGGCCCCCCTCCCCCCTCCCCCATCCCAACCGCCTCCCCCCCCCCACCCCTCCTTCCTCCCAACCGCCTCCCCCGCCCACCCCTCCTCCCCCCTGCTGGCCCCACAGGTGCATGACAGCGGGCTGCTGCCGCAGGCTCAGGCCGTCCAGGTGCTGGTGGCGCGGCTGGCAGCGCTGAGGAATGCCACGGCACAGCTGGAGGTGCGGGGGAGGGGGCAGGGGCGGGGGAGGGGGAGGGGGAGGGGGGTGGCAGGGGCGGGGCGGGGGCGGATTGGAGGTGGGGGTAGGGAGTTGGGGGTGAGTGAGGGTGGTGTGTGGGGACCCTCTTACGCTGGCATGACCGTTCCACAGCCAGTGGGCGTCACAGCCCCCAGCCGTGAGGCCGAGCCTATGAAAGCCCGCGGGAGTGTGACCTGCCCCACAGGGTCACACCTCTCACACCCAGGCCCTGCTGGCTGGCTCCCTACTGGGCAGCCGGGGGGCGGCTGAGGCGTGCCTGGCGCAGCTGTCCTGCGGCCTGTCCGGCCCTGCTGGGGGGGAGGTGCGGGAGCTGCTGCGCCTGGCCAGGCGGGCAGGTGGGTGCCGGTGAGGTGGGGGGGA
>JASKMD010000027.1:752232-774032 GCA_030144725.1 Haematococcus lacustris | reverse complement strand
GTGGTGGGGGTGGTAAACGTTGAGAAGGAGGCGGAAGTGGAGGTGGTGGAGATGGTGGTGGTGGTTGTGGGGGAGGAGGAGGTGGAGGTGTTTGGTGGGATGGGAGGGAGGTGTAGGCGGAGGGAGGTGAATGTGGATATGAGGGCGGGGTAAAGATGAGTTGGAAGGCACCCAGGAAACCTGTTAACCAGGTAGAAACAGGGTTAGGGGTGGTGGTGGCGGCGGCATAGGGAGAGGGGTTGAAGGTGGGGGTGGGAGTGGGGGTGGAGGTGGCGATGGGAGTGGGGGTGGAGGTGGCGATGGGGGTGGCAGTTGGGGTAGCAGTGGGGGAGGGGGTGGGGTTGGTGGTGAGGGTGGGGGTGGGGCGGTGGCGGTGGAGTAGGGGTTGGGGGTGGGGGTGGGGTGGGGGTGGGGGTGGGGGTGGGGGTGGGTGGGGGTGGGGGTGGGGGTGGGGGTGGGGGTGGGGGTGGGGGTGGGGGTGGGGGTGGGGGTGGGGGTGGGGGTGGGGGTGGGGGTGGGTTGGGGTGGGGGTGGGTGGTGGTGGGTGGGGGTGGGGGTGGGGGTGGGGGTGGGGGTGGGGGTGGGGGTGGGGGTGGGGGTGGGGGTGGGGGTGGGGGGTGGGGGTGGGGGTGGGGGTGGGGGTGAGGGTGATGGTGGGGGGTGGCGGTGGCGGTGGAGTAGGGGGTGGGGGTGGCGGGTGGGGGTGGCGGTGGCGGTGGCAAAGGGAGTGGAGGTGGTGGTGGGGGTGGGGGTGGGGGTGGGGGTGGGGGTGGGGGTGGGGGTGGGGGTGGGGGTGGGGGTGGGGGTGGGGGTGGGGTGGGGGTGGTGGGGTGGGGGTGGGGTGGGGTGGGGGGTGGGGGTGGGGGTGGGGGTGGGGGTGGGGTGGGGGTGGGGGTGGGGGTGGGGGTGGGGGTGGGGTGGGGGTGGGGGTGGGGGTGGGGGTGGGGGTGGGGGTGGGGGTGGGGGTGGGGGTGGGGGTGGGGGTGGGGGTGGGGGTGGGGGTGGCGGTGGGAATGGGGGTGGGGGTGGGGGTGGGGTTGGGGGTGAGGATTGGGGTGGGGCAGGAGCTGGGGGTGGGGGTGGGGGTGGGGGTGGGGGTGGCGGTGGGGGTGGGGTAGGGGGTGGGGGTGGGGGTGGGGGTGGGGGTGGCGGTGGGGGTGGGGGTGGGGGTGGGGGTGGGGGTGGGGGTGGGGGTGGGGGTGGGGGTGGGGGTGGGGGTGGGGGTGGGGGTGGGGGTGGGGGTGGGGGTGGGGGTGGGGGTGGGGTGTGGGGTGGGGGTGGGGGTGGGGGGTGGGGGTGGGGGTGGGGGTGGGGGTGAGGGTGGGGGTGGCGGGTGGCGGTGGAGTAGGGGGTGGGGGTGGCGGTGGCAGAGGGAGTGGAGGTGGTGGTGGGGGTCGGGGTGGAGGTGTAGGGGGGGGTGGGGGTGGGGGTGGTGTTGGCGGTGGCGGTGGCGGTGGCGGGTGGCGGTGGAGTAGGGGGTGGGGGTGGAGGTGGGGGTGGCGGTGGCGGTGGCGGAGGCAACTGGGGAGGAGGAGAAGGTGGGGGTGGCGGTGGAGTAGGGGGTGGGGGTGGGGGTGGGGGTGGGGGTGGAGGTGGAGTAGGGGGTGGGGGTGGGGGAGGGGGTGGGGGTGGGGGTGGCGGTGGGGGTGGGGGTGGGGGTGGGGGTGGGGGTGGGGGTGGGGGTGGGGGTGGGGGTGGGGGTGGGGGTGGGGGTGGGGGTGGGGGTGGGGGTGGGGGTGGGGGTGGGGGTGGGGGTGGGGGTGGGGGTGGGGGTGGGGGTGGGGGGTGGCGGTGGGAATGGGGGTGGGGGTGGGGGTGGGGTTGGGGGTGAGGATTGGGGTGGGGCAGGAGCTGGGGGTGGGGGTGGGGGTGGGGGTGGGGGTGGCGGTGGGGGTGGGGTAGGGGGTGGGGGTGGGGGTGGGGGTGGGGGTGGCGGGGGGGGGTGGGGGTGGGGGTGGGGGTGGGGGTGGGGGTGGGGGTGGGGGTGGGGGTGGGGGTGGGGGTGGGGGTGGGGGTGGGGGTGGGGGTGAGGGTGAGGGTGGGGGTGGCGGGGTGGCGGTGGAGTAGGGGGTGGGGGTGGCGGTGGCAGAGGGAGTGGAGGTGGTGGTGGGGGTCGGGGTGGAGGTGTAGGGGGGGGTGGGGGTGGGGGTGGTGTTGGCGGTGGCGGTGGCGGTGGCGGGTGGCGGTGGAGTAGGGGGTGGGGGTGGAGGTGGGGGTGGCGGGTGGCGGGTGGCGGAGGCAACTGGGGAGGAGGAGAAGGTGGGGGTGGCGGTGGAGTAGGGGGTGGGGGTGGGGGGGGGGGTGGAGGTGGAGTAGGGGGTGGGGGTGGGGGAGGGGGGTGGGGGTGGGGGTGGGGGTGGGGGTGGGGGTGGGGGTGGGGGTGGGGGTGGGGGTGGGGGTGGGGGGTGGGGGTGGGGTGGGGGTGGGGGTGGGGGTGGGGGTGGGGGTGGGGGTGGGGGTGGGGGGTGGGGGTGGGGGTGGGGGTGGGGGTGGGGGTGGGGGTGGGGGTGGGGGTGGGGGTGGGGGTGGGGGGTGGGGGTGGGGGTGGGGGTGGGGGTGGGGGGGGGGGTGGGGGTGGGGGGTGGGGGTGGGGGTGGGGGTGGGGGTGGGGGTGGGGGTGGCAGTGGCGGTGGCGGTGGGGGGCGGTGGAGTAGGGGGTGGGGGTGGCGGTGGGGGTGGCGGTGGCGGTGGCAAAGGGAGTGGAGGTGGGGGTGGGTGAGGGGGTGGAGGTGGGGGTGGGGGTGGGGGTGGGGGTGGGGGTGGCGGTGGCGGTGGCGGTGGCGGTGGGGGGTGGCGGTGGGGGTGGCGGTGGCGGTGGCGGAGGCAACTGGAGTGGAGGTGGTGGTGGGGGGTGGCGGTGGGGGTGGGGGTGGCGGTGGCGGTGGAGGTGGGGGTGGGGGTGGGGGTGGGGGGTGGGGGTGGGGGTGGGGGTGGGGGTGGGGGTGGGGGTGGGGGGTGGGGGTGGGGGTGGGGGTGGGGGTGGGGGTGGGGGGGGGTGGGGGTGGGGGTGGGGGTGGGGGTGGGGGTGGGGGGTGGGGGTGGGGGTGGGGGTGGGGGTGGGGGTGGGGGTGGGGGTGGGGGTGGCGGTGGCGGTGGCGGTGGAGTAGGGGGTGGGGGTGGCGGTGGGGGTGGCGGTGGCGGTGGCAAAGGGAGTGGAGGTGGGGGTGGGGGTGGGGGTGGGGGTGCAGGTGGGGGTGGGGGTGGGGGGTGGGGGTGGGGGTGGCGGTGGCGGTGGCGGTGGCGGTGGCGGAGGCAACTGGAGAGGAGGAGGAGGTGGGGGTGGGGGAGGGGGTGGGGGTGGGGGTGGGGGTGGGGGTGGGGGTGGGGGTGGGGGTGGGGGGGGGGTGGGGTGGGGGTGGGGTGGGGGTGGGGGTGGGGTGGGGGTGGGGGTGGGGGTGGGGGGGGGGTGGCGGTGGCGGTGGGGTGGGGGGCGGTGGAAGGGAGTGGAGGTGGTGGTGGGGGTGGGGGTGGGGGTGGGGGGGGTGGGGGTGGGTGGGGGTGGGTGGGGGTGGGGGGCAGGTGGGGGGCGGTGGAGGTGGGGGTGGGGGGGGTGGGGGTGGGGGTGGGGGGGGGGGGGGTGGGGGTGGGGGTGGGGGGTGGGGGTGGGGGGGGTGGGGGTGGGGGGGGGGGGGGGGGGTGGGGGTGGGGGTGGGGGGGTGGGGGGGGGGTGGGGGTGGGGGGGGTGGGGTGGGGGTGGGGGTGGGGGTGGGGGTGGGGGTGGGGGTGGGGGTGGGGGTGGGGGGGGGGTGGGGGGGGGGTGGGGGGGGGGGTGGGGGTGGGGGGGGGGGTGGGGGTGGGGGTGGGGGGGTGGGGGTGGGGGTGGGGGTGGGGGGTGGGGGGGGGGGGTGGGGGTGGGGGTGGGGGGTGGGGGTGGGGGTGGGGGTGGGGGTGGGGGTGGGGGTGGGGGGGGGGTGGGGGTGGGGGTGGGGGTGGGGGGGGGGGGTGGCGGGGGGGTGGGGAGGGGGGGGGGTGGGGGTGGGGGTGGGGGTGGCGGTTGGGGGTGGGGGGGGGGGGGGGTGGGGGTGGGGGTGGGGGTGGGGGTGGGGGGGGGGTGGGGGTGGGGGTGGGGGTGGGGGTGGGGTGGAGGGGGGGGTGGGGGTGGGGTGGGGGTGGGGGGTGGCGGGTGGCAGAGGGAGTGGAGGTGGGGGTGGGGGTGGGGGGTGGGGGTGAGGGGGGGGTGGGGGGGGGGTGGGGGTGGGGGGTGGGGTGGGGGGGGGGGGCGGGTGGCGGGGGGGGGTGGGAGAGGAGGAGGAGGTGGGGGTGGGGGTGGGGGTGGAGGTGGGGGTGGGGGTGGGGGTGGGGGTGGAGGTGGAGGTGGGGGTGGGGGTGGCGGTGGGGGTGGGGGTGCGGTGAAGTGGGGGTGGAGGTGGGGGTGGGGGTGGGGGTGGGGGTGGGGGTGGCGGTGGCGGTGGCGGTGGCGGGTGGCGGAGGCGGTGGTTAAGGGAGTGGAGGTGGTGGTGGGGGTGGGGGTGGGGGTGGGGGTGCAGGTGGGGGTGCAGGTGGGGGTGCAGGTGGGGGTGGGGGTGCAGGTGGGGGTGCAGGTGGAGGTGGGGGTGGGGGTGGGGGTGGGGGTGGGGGTGGGGGTGGGGGTGGGGGTGGGGGTGGGGGTGGGGGTGGCGGGGTGGGGGTGGGGGTGGGGGTGGGGGTGGGGGTGGGGGTGGGGGTGGGGGTGGGGGTGGGGGTGGGGGTGGGGGTGGGGGTGGGGGTGGGGGTGGGGGTGGCGGTGGCGGTGGCGGAGGCAACTGGAGAGGAGGAGGAGGAGGTATGGGGAGGAGGTGGGCTCAGTGCCACATCGCTGCAACCGCTTTTCGATCCGACTGCAGCCGCCGACGCGCATGCTCATGTTGAGCAGCCTGAGCGACGCGGGCGGTCACAGCGATGACTGCATGCTCCGCTACGGCTCAAATTTGAATCACTAACTTTGATGCTTCACTGTGCACGGCCTACTGAGTGTAAAACTATTCTGGATGGGTGAAAGGTACCTGTTTGGGTTAGCTACATTGTGAATCATCTAGCATAATTTTGGTGCAGTGGGTGCAAAGTTACAGCCGCCCTACTACCAAGGGTACGTTTTCTGTTAGTTGGGGGCGCCTGACCGCACCACAATGTGGTCCACATGAGAAACAAACAGAACATGCGCGCCTCATGGGACGGTGGCTTACCTCCTTGTCTTCCCTTGTCTTCGACCTCTTTTTCTAACTATTGTCTGTCATGAGCCCCCCCCGCTGCCCCATCCACCACCATGGCGTTGCCGTAAGGCCAGCAGGACAAAGAGGCCAGCAAGCATTTGCAACCAGGGATGTGACGAGACAATGTTTTCTGAATCGTTTTGCCCACCCCTACATGGCCCACTCCATGGTGCCTTTGCAGATTCTTGACATTCCCTCTGGTTGTGGGTTAAGTACATCTTAAAAAGAAGCGTACATTCTTTGCCTGATTAGGTTCTGGCTGGAGTGGATCGTCACGTTCTAATGTACTGATATCCGACACACCCGCACCGGTATGCATTTTTTGTTCCGCCACAAGCAATAACAGCGAGACGAGACAAGGAGACAGTTACTCCGGAAACCATTGAAAAGGTCCTGGTTATCAACATGCCTGGGCTTCATGCCTGGGCTCGGTAAAAAAGGGGCAGTTGCATCATCCTTCCCACACATTCGTACGGCCGTGCAGATACCGAGTCGACTGGCCTGCACATTCAACAGCAGCCTGCAGTTTAGGACCTGGAACAGGCCCATCGGTAGTGTTAGCCCAGAGATTCCCAATCTCTCAGGGCTGTGCAGCTGACGATGCGCATCAGAGGATGCTGCAGCACAGGTCTGGCCATGAGCCTGGCGCTCCTCGCATTCAGTTTGACACAAACGACATGTAAGTGCCAGACCGTACCCTGTGTGTGGCAGCTTCGTGCACGACGCTGTGCGTGTTGTGGCTTGCTTTTGAGCTCGCTAGTGTTGTTTACGGAAACGTTTTTCCGATACTGCGTCGCCGCCAACATGTATGTGCAGGCTCACGATCCCTGTCGGCAGACAGTGCCGCCTGGGATGGTAAGCAGTTCGTGTGCGATGCCGGCATAGTTTGGGCATCCTTCAATGCGCAAGCAGGCCTCTCAGCTAGCTAAGCCGCTAGCCCCTCAGCCCTATTTGCCAGGTCTTAACTAGTGCCCTCCAGGTAGCCTCGCAATGTCATGTTTTCAGCAAGCTTGCCATGTGCCACCCATGTCCTGCTCATGCGTTCCTCTGCAGGTACGCTTGAGCTGGCGGTGGACGCGGAGCTGGGCAAGCTGCATGTCTTCCTGCGCACAACTGCAGGCCAAGGTAAGCTGCCTGATATTGTAAAGGCCAAGGATTGCAGCTGGCATGGTTTCTCTAGCTTACTGCGCAATTGCCTCCTGTGATTGTCTGGGATTGCCTGGATACACCCCATGCACAGGCCCTTCCGGTCAACAGCTGACCCGCACCCTCACCCTCACCAACTGGGAAGACTTTAGCGGCCAGCAGCGCTGGACCAGTGGCTCACGGGTGCGGGTGCTGGGCACCAGGTGCGAGGCTGAGTCCTGCTGCCAAGCACACAACACCCTGGCTGTCCCGTCACGGCTGCAGTGACCTGCTGCCCCTGGTCATCGCTTGTCATGTATCCAAGTCAGCCCAGCTTGTCCCCATCACCTCCTCCCTGTGCTGCCCCCACCTGTTGGCCTCCTGCTGCCCCTGCAGTGACCCCCAACTTCCCAGTCAGGATCACTGCCACCTCCGTCACCCTTGCTGGCGGCGGCCACCTCGCACTGGGCCAATCGCTTTAACGTCCCAGATGCAGGGGGCTATGCAGCAAACAACAAGTCTAGTGCAGGCAGTTCCAGTGGGTTTGAGCAGGGCGCTCGCCGCCAAGCTGCTGCTGTGCGGCCTGGCCTCAAGGTGTTGGTGGTGCGCCCCAAATTCCCCGCTGGCTGCTGGGCAGGCTCTGGGGCAACGTGCAGCAAGGCGGTGAGTCATGTGCACACCTCGTGCGTTGCCTTGTGTCAGAGTTGACTGCTGCTGTCGGGAGTGTGGGGTTGCAACAGCATGATGTAGGGTTGTGGAATCCCCGTATTGGTGGAACCATAGCCACCTGCTGCATGTATGCAAACACAGCCAGCATGGCACGCTGCAGGCCTGGACTGCCACCATGAACGCCAACGACTTCACCGGCGTGAACACCATGATGTCAACATGCACATGGAATGGCATCACTCTGGGAGGCGGCGTGACCATCACAGATGATGTGAACCTGGCATGCCCCGCACGCACCCAGACGTGAGGCAAACGCAACCCATAACCTGCACTGCAGCCGCTGCCCTGTGAAGTGCTACCCGGCTGCTGTTGCATGCCGCCAGATGTCAAGACTTGCTGTCTTTTTTGCATTCGCACCAGCTCATGGACAACACAGCTGTGAGCCCAGCCACTGCGCTTCCTGCTAACACCAGCCCCCGCTGCCTGACTTGTATGCAGCTGCGATGACCTGTTCAATGTGGTGTACGACGCCTCTAACGCAGCGCTGGCCTCCACGTACAACCTTCAACAGCTTTGATCATGTGGTGAGCTGCGCTCCCTCCACTCATGGCCTGACAGCACCCCGGGCCTTGACATGCACAATGAACACTTGCATCTCAACATGGATTGGAGGCTTCTTTGACATAGAAGTGCACGAACGCATGCCAGCACCTGGTCATCTATTGTTAGTTGTGAGTGCAGTACAGCTCCCTGGTGCCACCCACATACACTCTCGTGCTCTTGCTGTTGCTCTGCAGGTGTATGACCTGCCGAGTCAGCGGGCCAACTTCCCTGGCTGTGGCTGGCTGGCCGTGGCAGGTGCGTTGAGGGCTTAGCCAGAAAGTCTTGTTGGCAAGCCTACCCACTCACCTGGACATCTCACCGTGTGTGGACGTGTCCACCCCTGCAGTGCTGCAAGGCATGGTGACCAGCTATACTGTGTGGGATGGGGTGCGCCCTGCTGCCTGCTGTGTGCATGAGTGTGTTGAGGAGTTGATGGCTACGTGCTTTTATCATGTTGTGTGGGCGCATTGAGCTGATCATAGGCGCTGCTGCTGCCTGCAGTCATGGGAGGCCAGTGGATCTACATGAACGGGAACTGCTTTGCTGGCACCATCATGCATGAGATGGGTCACAACTATAACCGTGAGTCTTACTGCTCAGGCTGGGAGAGGGGTAGCTGGTGGAGGAGCACTGCTGGTGGTGGTGCAGCCATGCCCCTGCTCAGCACGGCATCTCACACACTGTCACGCCCCATGCCCAGTCTGGTCTGCTTGCCTCAGCGTCATCTAGGCATGCAGGGATGCTGGTGGGGTCAGCCTCATTGGCTGTAGGCACCCAGCAGGGCTAGTTGCTGTAAGCAAGGCTGTCCTCCACCACAGCTGCTACCCAGCATGACATGTCAGGTCTCACTGCATAGAGACTGCGCCCGACTGGTCTGGCAGCCCCCTGCTGGGCGACTGGGCCAGGCAGCACCTACACCTACACCTACCCTCACCCTCACCCTCACCCTCACCCTCACCCTCACCCTCACCCTCACCCTCACCCTCACCCTCACCCTCACCCTCACCCTCACCCTCACCCTCACCCTCACCCTCACCCTCACCCTCACCCTCACCCTCACCCTCACCCTCACCCTCACCCTCACCCTCACCCTCACCCTCACCCTCACCCTCACCCTCACCCTCACCCTCACCCTCACCCTCACCCTCACCCTCACCCTCACCCTCACCCTCACCCTCACCCTCACCCTCACCCTCACCCTCACCCTCACCCTCACCCTCACCCTCACCCTCACCCTCACCCTCACCCTCACCCTCACCCTCACCCTCACCCTCACCCTCACCCTCACCCTCACCCTCACCCTCACCCTCACCCTCACCCTCACCCTCACCCTCACCCTCACCCTCACCCTCACCCTCACCCTCACCCTCACCCTCACCCTCACCCTCACCCTCACCCTCACCCTCACCCTCACCCTCACCCTCACCCTCACCCTCACCCTCACCCTCACCCTCACCCTCACCCTCACCCTCACCCTCACCCTCACCCTCACCCTCACCCTCACCCTCACCCTCACCCTCACCCTCACCCTCACCCTCACCCTCACCCTCACCCTCACCCTCACCCTCACCCTCACCCTCACCCTCACCCTCACCCTCACCCTCACCTGGGCCTCACCCTGGCCCTGCCCAGCCTGGGGAGACTTGGCAGTTATGGCAGGCTGGGCAAGGTAGAAGTTACTGGGCATTGGTTGCGGCAAGGTAGAAGTTACAGGGCATTGGTTGTACCAGGCAGATCTGGGGAGGAACCACATCGTGTCCTGGCACTGTTGGCTGCATGCATGCCATCATCAGCTAGCCTTCTTCAGTGCAGTCCCTGGGCTTCCATTGATACCAGGCAGACATGAGGCAGCAGGCAGCAGGTGTTGCATCGTGGGTCATTTGACAGGGCCAGGGCCTGACCTGTGCTGTCATGCGCCTATGCTGCTTTGCACAGTGGACCACAGCGGAGCCTACGACACGGATGGTCAGGTGAGGCGGCGCTGCTGCTGCGCCACTGCCATGTGCCTTGCCACCTGCTAGCTGTGTGACCCTCAGCAAGGCTGCCGCTGCAGCAGCCAGGATGCTGAAGTGGAGCAGTGGCTTGGCATCGCTTGCATTGTAACCAGCTGCTGCTGCTGCTGTGTCCACTGGCAGGTGGCTGACTATGGTGACGGGTGCGTGTGGAGCATAAGGAGCCGACCAACCCTCTGCCGAGATGGTGTCCTCATAAGCCCTCAGCCCTGCCTTCAGCCCATATCTGTCTCAGGCTGCACCGCTCCATGTGGCTAAGCATCCACTAGCTAGCGGCTGCTTTTGCGCACCAGCTGCCTGTCCTCCTACCCCTGCAGGTCCTGCATCATGGGCTACCAAACCTCCTTCTACGCACCATACAATGCCAACGGCACCGGTGGAGATATCAAGTCAGTCTGCAGCCCCTCTCCAGCCCACCTAGCACCGCCCACCACCTGCATGGGTCCAGTGCAAGGGAGTCAACTGCTAGAGGAGAGCATGGGGCCTCAGCCATGCCCAATGAATGTCCCCTGGTCATCTATGCTGGTGACAGTCACAGCCTGATGTGCTCAGGTGTCAGGGAACCCTAACTCGAACCCACTGCCCCCACTGCCCCTGGTTGCCCTGAATTCCCTGCTTGCTACTGGCAGGTGCTTCAGCAGTCCTCACATCTACAGGATGGGGTTGGCCAACTACCCAGTGAGTTGGTTACACCAGCTGGCGTGCTCTCCACTCCACCACCGAGCCTGCCACCTCACCTTGCCAGTGCTGGGTGCGCCCTGCAGGTCATCAACCCCAGCAACCTGCCGGCAGGGGCCATCACGACCCGCAGCCTGACAGTGCACTGGACCGGGCCCACCCAGGCGCTGCGCCTCACAGGCTGGGGCGGGTCAGACTTCTTCCTCAGCTACCAGTATGACGGGGGTGAGCAGGCAGCAGGCAGGCAGCAGGCAGGCAGCAGGCAGCCAGGCAGGCAGGCAGCAGGCAGCAGGCAGGCAGCAGGCAGGCAGCAGGCAGCCAGGCAGGCAGGCAGGCAGGCAGCAGGCAGCCAGGCAGGCAGGCAGCAGGCAGCCAGGCAGGCAGGCAGCAGGCAGCCAGGCAGGCAGGCAGCAGGCAGCCAGGCAGGCAGGCAGCAGGCAGCCAGGCAGGCAGGCAGCAGGCAGCCAGGCAGGCAGGCAGCAGGCAGCCAGGCAGGCAGGCAGCAGGCAGCCAGGCAGGCAGGCAGCAGGCAGCCAGGCAGGCAGGCAGCAGGCAGCCAGGCAGGCAGGCAGCAGGCAGCCAGGCAGGCAGGCAGCAGGCAGCCAGGCAGGCAGGCAGCAGGCAGCCAGGCAGGCAGGCAGCAGGCAGCCAGGCAGGCAGGCAGCAGGCAGCCAGGCAGGCAGGCAGCAGGCAGGCAGGCAGGCAGGCAGCAGGCAGCCAGGCAGGCAGGCAGCAGGCAGCCAGGCAGGCAGGCAGCAGGCAGCCAGGCAGGCAGGCAGCAGGCAGCCAGGCAGGCAGGCAGCAGGCAGCCAGGCAGGCAGGCAGCAGGCAGCCAGGCAGGCAGGCAGCAGGCAGGCAGCAGGCAGCCAGGCAGGCAGGCAGCAGGCAGCCAGGCAGGCAGGCAGCAGGCAGCCAGGCAGGCAGGCAGGCAGCAGGCAGCCAGGCAGGCAGGCAGCAGGCAGCCAAGCACACACTGGTGGGCCCTGGGGCAGTGGCGCTACCAGGCCTGCAGGAAGGGCACACTCAGCAGCCTCTGGCAACCTGCCAATGGCCCACTGCTGTGCTGTGCTGTGCTGTGCTGTGCTGTGCTGTGCTGTGCTGTGCTGTGCTGTGCTGTGCTGTGCTGTGCTGTGCTGTGCTGTGCTGTGCTGTGCTGTGCTGTGCTGTGCTGTGCTGTGCTGTGCTGTGCTGTGCTGTGCTGTGCTGTGCTGTGCTGTGCTCACCGCCATGTCTTGTGCGTGTGCATGTGTGTGTGCAGGCCCCAACATCGCCCTGACAGGGGCTGGGGGGCTGCAGGCAGTGCTGCTGGTGCACCAGCACCCCGTGACCAGCCCCGCAACGCAAGACACAATCAACTTCAGGCACACTGTGCTCGCCTATGGAAGAAGCTTCGCCCTGGTGGGTGCCTGTTGCCCCAGCTGGACATGCGGAGCACAGGCCAGGCCGCTGCTGTGCCCTCCAGGCAGGCTGTGGGGTGGCCTGGAGCGCACTGCTGCACAGGCCGCAGCAGACTGTCATCAGAAGCCTGTCTTGCTGCCAGTGACCTCGCACCACTGCTGCATCTTGCTGGTCTGCTACTTCATGTCACTCTCAGCCCCCAACAGCCTTCCACAGCCCACGAGCCTCCCAGCACACCCTATGGCACTACAGATAGAGTCTAGCTGACCCCAGCCGTGACCTAGCCCCTTGTTGCCGGCGCCTCCTGCTCACCGCTGACCACTGCTGCCGCCCTGCCCCGCCCCTGGTGCAGCCCGGCACCAGCCTGGTGGTGCGCATCAAGTCCATGAGCGTGGACCGCAGCAACATCACGGTGGACATCTGTGCCAAGAGCAGCAGCCAGACGTGTGCTTTTGCTAACGACTTCAATGGCGTAGGCCCTGGTATGGTGCAGGGCCACACCAAGGCGTCGGCAGCAGCCACAGCTGTCTAGCAGCCTGGATTGCATGGCAGTGTGAAGCTGCATGTCGGCTGACCAGTTGCTGCTGTGTGGCTGCAGAGTACCTGCGGCTGCGCACCACCGCCAACCCCACCTGGTGCCTGGCAGTATGCAGCACAGCAGCAGGTGCGAGGTGACCCCTGTAGGGTGCCCTCATCATGGCTGTGGGGGCAGGCCGTGGGCCTAGCGCTCGTGCACAGTGCCATGTAGAGTTATGATGGCCTGCTGACAAGGGTGTGTGGACCTGCCTGGCGCAGGGACTGAGTGCCAGCCTGCTGGGTGGGCGGTGGGTCAGCAGCGCGCAGTGGTGCTGAAGCGCAACGGCTGCACTGCCACTGACGACTGGTCCCTGTGGTGGGTGGACAGCCCCATCCCCCACACATCACCCAGCCCTGCGCTCCGCCTGCTGCAGGGCCTGCAGGGGCCAGCGGCCTGGAGTGTTTCACTAGCCAACCTCCCGCCTCGATGTCACCCTTTAGCAAAGGCCACCATGGCCTTGTCCGCTGACCAGGGTCTCAGTGCAGTGGTTGTGGGTGTGGGTGCAGGTCTGTGGTGGGCAGCAGCCTGCGGAACAAGGCAACGGGCTGGTGCATGGATGCCAGTCTCATCGGCAGCTACGATGCGGGCTGGGGCCAACCCATTGTTGCCAAGTGAGCGGGTTGTTGCAAGCACGAGGCAGTACAGCGGACTAGCGCCCACACACACAGCATATGGCACAATTGCCACCATGCAAGCAGCCCATCACCCAGACTAGCCGCGTCTGACTGAGTCCGACAGCTTGTTGGCTCCCTATCCCCTGTAGCTGTGCTGCTGCTGCTGCTGCTGCTGCTGCTGCTGCTGCTGCTGCTGCTGCTGCTGCTGCTGCAGGCCCTGCACCTTCAGCAGCACCCAGAGCTTCACCTCGAGGGTCCAGCCCGGCAGCATCAGGACAGGTCAGGACAGCAGCCAAGCACACTGCTAGCATCCCTGCCTGCCTGCCTGCCGCATTGCATGGCCGCCTCCTGCCTACCTGCCTGCCTGCCTGCCTGCCTGCCTGCCTGCCTGCCTGCCTGCCTGCCTGCCTGCCTGCCTGCCTGCCTGCCTGCCTGCCTGCTGCATCTCATGGCACTGCCTGTGTGTCAGCTTCACGTGAAGAGCGTGCAACCAGCATCGCGCTGCCTTGTGTGGTTGCCCTGCACACAGCCTGGCTGCGAGGCCCTGTGTACACCTCCCGGGTCAACATGCTCAGCAGCCCGGTGCCGGACCAGTACTCCAATGGCTGCCCAGTTGTCTGCACAGCGGTGAGTGGTGCCATGCCTGGCTGTGGCCATGAGCTGAGAGGTGCTGAGACTGGCCACCTATAGCTGCTGCCTAGCTCTGGGCAAGACATGGATCAGCCTGCAGGTAGAGTGCTTACCCCGCCTGCATGCTCCACGCTAATAGCCCAGCCTGGCTGCTACTATTCACCCTGTGTGCTGGACTTTGTGCCCTGTTGTGATTGGGAACAGAGCTCAGCGCCCTGCAACTCATTGCTGCCCGTGGCCAGCCAGCGCGGCACGACTGGCCAATACGGTAAGCTAATGCCCAGCTGGCTATCATGCAGCTGCCAAGAAGCCGAATCATCAGGATAGCTATCCACAGCAGTATCAGTGCAGGTGCCTACCCCTGCACTGTGACCTGGAACCCCCATGAGGGAATGACATTTTGCCAGTTTGCCACAGCAGGCATGTACTAGTGCAAGCTGATGCAGCTCAAACATAACGCACGGTCCTGCTGCTGTTGATCAACCGTGGGCGGCGGCGATGCATCAGCAACATCTAGTTCAGGCTAGGGCAATCCCTGCCCATGGCACACGGAGCCAGCAGGTGGCGCCCAGGAAGCATACAGGCACCTTAATCAGCAGAGCAGGCAGTGGGCTAAGTTATTGCAGCACATCAAGTGACTTGCCCTGATCCTGTTGACCACCTGCAGCCATGCTGACGTTTTACTTGTGTGACACCACTACCTCTACCTTCAATGCAGCGCCATCAGAGCGCTACCCTGCAGAAGGTGACAATAGGCAGGCCACACCCTGCGACTGCACCTTACAGGGTCTAGGCACACCTGTGCAGTTGTGGCATGATGGCATATCTTGAGTGAGATGTGATGGCGCCTCACAACTGATCAGCACAATGTGTACACTGCTTTAACAGAAGGCAGTGCTCACTCCCAGATGCTTGCAGCTGAGTGTGCGTGCCCTGCTCTTGCCTGCAGGTCAACCCATGTGAGTTCAGACAATGAAAGATCCATGGGGCAGTGTCCTCGGTCATGACCTCAGCTCATAGCTTCATCTCTATGGCAACGGCATGCATATCAAGAGGGCAAGCGCAGACACATGATGCATGCACTGCATTGCATGCAGGCCACCCTCGCCACCCCTGCCACCACCATCACCGCCATCACCACCCCCTCCACAACCTCCCAGCCCTCCCCTGCCTCCCGGCCCCCCAGGTGCAGTGACGCTAAGTGCTGTGGGGTTGGCTCCCTTATAGCTGCCCACTGCCACGCCTTGTGGCTCAAGGGCCACACAGGGCTGCTCACTGGCAGTACTGGCAGCACTGGCCAGCCCCTCCGCCAGCTGCTGGCACCACCCTGCCTCTCTGCCTGGCTAGTCTGCCTCACTGCAGCGCTGGGAAGCAAGCTGTGTCTGCCTCGTGCGCAGGGTCATGCGGGGCACCACTCACAATGGCTGGCCTGCCTGCTAGCGGAGTGGCCATCTTCAACCCCTCAGCCACCACATGCGGCGCTGCCAACAGCTGGAGCTGCCGTGGTTCCCGTGACTTCCTGTACCTCCTGCCCAGCAGCAGCACAGCCCGCACCATCACCTTGGACACCTGCGTCAGTGGAGTGGCTGCTTGGGACAGCTTCCTGTATGTCATCCCGGTCCAGCCCAACACATGCTTCCAGTGCACGGTGTGTGGCTGGCTGGTGGTGGAGGCCTCATGGGACAAGAGGCTGCTCAGTCACTCCTGCCTGCCCGCTGCTGTCACCTGCTGTGGATGATTGCTCAGCAAGCACTTCCCGCCAACCGTTCTTATCAGCTATCCTTTCTCATCCATTTCAATTGAAGATGAGAATTGATGCCTCCCAGCCCGTCATTAACACGTTCCTGGTCATGCTTGCCTGTCCTTGCGTTGGCTGCAGACAGCCATAGCTTCTGATGACGACAGCAGCCCTTGTGGTGGCGCTCTATCGCGTGTCACTTTCACTGCAGCTGGTGGTGTGGCCTACTGGGTCGTGGTGGAGGGCTTTGGCACCACAAACGTGAGTGGGGCGGCAGAGTCCATGTGCAACAGGTCACCTGCTGAGGTGGCCAACCTGCTGCAGAGTGCCAGGGCTGCTGCGCTGAGGGGCCAGCTGTATTGGCATCCATCCCCTTAGTGCCTGATGGTGTCATAGGCCTGGGTCCAACAGGGCAGCCGTCAGCGCTCTGCTGCCTAGCACTCCCTGGTGCCTGCGGATGGGGCTGGCAGTCCTGGCTGCCACCTGCCCTAGGCAAGTCCGCAGGGCAAGGTGTGCAGGGTGGGCCTGATGTAGTGTACCACTGACCAAAGCCATGAGTAGCAGCCTAATGCCCTGCCTGGCCCCTCCATCACCACTCAGCGTTGCCAACTAGGAGCATGCCTGATGCTCGTGATGGCTGGCCATTTGCTTAGCCCTGAACATGGCCAGGTGGCTGGCGTGGGTGGATTATCACATGCTGCTTGCCAAGAGGCAACAAACGACCAGGCCGCAAGAGTGAGAGGCCATGCATTTGGTGTGATGCATGCAGTGTGGCAGCCCGGCCATCAATGTAACAATCGGCAACAGCGCAACCCCAGTACTGCTCCCACCCCCTTCCCCTCCTTCTCCACCACCTCCCAAGCCCCCGTCACCCTCGCCTTCTCCTTTGAGCTCTTCACCGCCTCCCGGCCCCCCAGGTGCAGTGACGCTAAGTGCTGTGGGGTTGGCTCCCTTATAGCTGCCCACTGCCACGCCTTGTGGCTCAAGGGCCACACAGGGCTGCTCACTGGCAGTACTGGCAGCACTGGCCAGCCCCTCCGCCAGCTGCTGGTACCACCCTGCCTCTCTGCCTGGCTAGTCTGCCTCACTGCAGCGCTGGGAAGCAAGTTGCGTCCGCCTCGTGCGCAGGGTCGTGCGGGACACCACTCACAATGGCTGGCCTGCCTGCCAGCGGAGTGTCCATCTTCAACCCCTCGGCCACCACATGCGGCGCTGCCAACAGCTGGAGTTGCCGTGGTTCCAGTGACTTCCTGTACCTCCTGCCCAGCAGCAGCACAGCCCGCACCATCACCTTGGATACCTGTGTCAGTGGAGTGGCTGCTTGGGACAGCTTCCTGTATGTCATCCCGGTCCAGCCCAACACATGCTTCCAGTGCACGGTGTGTGGCTGGCTGGTGGTGCAGGCCTCATGTGACAAGAGGCTGCTCAGTCGCTCCTGCCTGCCCGCTGCTGTCACCTGCTGCGGCGTGCCCCAGGATTGCTGAGCAAGCACTCACCGCCAACCGTTCTTACCAGCCATCCTCACTCATCCATTTCTATTGAAGATAAGAATTGATGCCTCCAAGCCCTTTATCAACACGTTCCTGGTCGTGCTTGCCTGGCTTTGCCTTGGCTGCAGAATGTCATAGCTTTCGATGACGACAGCAGCCCTTGTGGTGGCGCTCTATCGCGCGTCACTTTCACTGCAGCCAGTGGCGTAGCCTACTGGGTCGTGGTGGAGGGCTTTGGCACCACAAACGTGAGTGGGGCGGCAGAGTCCATGCGCAACAGGTCACCTGCTGTGGTGGCCAACCTGCTGCAGTGTGCCAGGGCTGCTGCGCTGAGGGGCCAGCAGTATTGGCATCCGTCCCCATAGTGCCTGATGGTGTCATAGGCCTGGGTCCAACAGGGCAGCCGTCAGGGCTCTGCTGCCTAGCACTCCCTGGTGCCTGCGGTTGGGGCAGGTAGACTGGCTGCCACCTGCCCTAGGCAAGGCTGCAGAGCAAGGTGTGCAGGGGTGGGCCTGATGTAGTGTACCACTGACCAAAGCAATGAGTAGTAGCCTGATGCCCTGCCTGGCCAGTGCATAGCCACTCAGTGCTGTAAATAGGCAGCCCCGCCTGGTGCTCATGATGGCAGGGCCTTTGCTTAGCCTCGAACATGGCCAGGTGGCTGGCGTGGGTGGTTGCTTCACATGGTGCTTGCCAAGAGGCAACAAGCCGCCAGGCCGCAAGTGTGAGGGGCCATGTACGTGGTGTGATGCATGCAGTGCGGCAGCCCGGCCATCAATGTGACAATCAGCAGCAGCGCAACCCCTGTACTGCTCCCACCCCCCACCCCTCCTTCTCCACCACCTCCCAAGCCCCCGTCACCCTCGCCTTCTCCTTTGAGCTCTTCACCGCCTCCCGGCCCCCCAGGTGCAGTGACGCTAAGTGCTGTGGGGTTGGCTCCCTTATAGCTGCCCACTGCCACGCCTTGTGGCTCAAGGGCCACACAGGGCTGCTCACTGGCAGTACTGGCAGCACTGGCCAGCCCCTCCGCCAGCTGCTGGCACCACCCTGCCTCTCTGCCTGGCTAGTCTGCCTCACTGCAGCGCTGGGAAGCAAGCTGTGTCTGCCTCGTGCGCAGGGTCATGCGGGGCACCACTCACAATGGCTGGCCTGCCTCCTAGCGGAGTGTCCATCTTCAACCCCTCGGCCACCACATGCGGCGCTGCCAACAGCTGGAGCTGCCGTGGTTCCCGTGACTTCCTGTACCTCCTGCCCAGCAGCAGCACAGCCCGCACCATCACCTTGGACACCTGCGTCAGTGGAGTGGCTGCTTGGGACAGCTTCCTGTATGTCATCCCGGTCCAGCCCAACACATGCTTCCAGTGCACGGTGTGTGGTTAAAGGACGGGTTGGAATCCCAAGGGAGGCCACAACAAGGAGCATAGCTGGGAGGAGGCTGCCTGCATGATGCTAGCATACCTTATAGTTGTGTCACTAAATGATCTGCACAGCCTGCCAGTCACCCAACCTTGAAGCTCTTGGCCACCGTTGCGCTTCAGGTCATGCTTGCTTGGCCTTGTTGTGGCTGCAGACCGTCGTAGCTTTTGATGACGACAGCAGCCCTTGTGGGGGAGGTCAATCGCGCATCACCTTCACTGCAGCTGGTGGTGTAGCCTACTGGGTCTTGGTGGAGGGCTATGGCACCACAAGCGTGAGTGGAGCAGCCGAGTCCATGTGCATCAGATCACCGGCCACTCACAGAAGTTTGCACACGAAAATTGTTTCAGAGTGCACAACTGTTTGAGGTCCCCTTTTTGAGATGGCTTCCTTTTGTCATCGTGGAATGTATGATATTACAAGGTAAAAGAGCTCTGTACACCCTAATAAGGTCGAACGTCATGAAATCCACAGGTAAGATTGAAACACAAATACAGTTGGATTGATGATAGAAACACTCGAAAGTATCTTGTGCCCATCCGAATACGAATACTGCCCGGTTTTCTTGGCATACTGTCCAGCTTGATATGTATCTCCTTAACCCCACTTTTTCTCGGTTTCTTTTTTGAACTCCATTTCATGTCACCTCCGTTCCCAAGTAATATGCTATGTTCCAGGTATGAAGTGAGACCATATGACTTTGCCCTCACTGAGTTTAGCAAAAGAAATGGTGGACGACCTGCTTCAGTGTGCGAGGGCTGCTGCAGCGAGGGGCCAACGGCTTTGGTGTTCATCCCGACAGTGCCTGATGGTGCTGTAGGACTGTATCCAACAGGCACCTGCCACGTTCCTTCTGCCTAGCACTTCCTGGTGCCTGCGGGTGGGGCGGGTAGACTGGCTGCCACCTGCCTTAGGCAAGGCTGCAGGGCAAGGTGTGCAAGGGTTGGGCTGATGCAGTGTACCACAAGGTGTGCTTTGGTCAGTGCACAATGCAGTGTGCAATGACCAAAGCAATGAGCAGTAGCCTGATGCCCTGCCTGGCCATTGCATCGCCACTGAGCGTTGCCAACAAGGAGCATGCCTGGTGCTCATGATGGCAGGGCTTTTGCTTAGCCTTGAACATGGCCCGGTGGCTGGCGTGGGTGGATTATCACATGCTGCTTGTCAAGTGGCACCAAGCCGCCAGGCCGATAGTGTGAAGAGGCCATGCACATGGTGTCATGCAGTGTTTTTGTTTGCGTAGTACGTAACGATTGGAACCAAAAGCTTGTTTTCTAGGCCTAGCTTTCGTTACCAAACGGACCCTTGCGTTGGCTGGCCTCGGCTGCTTTGTAACCGAAAATGTCTTTTTGTGTATAATATCTATAAAAAAACGTTTTTGGCTTAAGAAAATGCAGCGATACTTGTTTTTCGTTACCAGTCGGGACCAACTGCGTAACCAGCCATGTTATGGTCCTGGACCCTTCGTGACCAGCATCAGCTTGGCTATCTTGGAGAGAAAACACTGTTGTGATGCATGCAGTGCGGCAGCCCGGCCGTCAATGTGACAATTGGCAGCGGCGCAACCCCTGTACTGCTCCCACCCCCCACCCCTCCTTCTCCACCACCTCCTCCCCCGCCCCCGTCACCCACGCCTTCTCCTTTGAGCTCTTCACCGCCTCCTGGCCCCCCAGGTGCGGTCACGCCGGGTGCTGTGGGAATGGTCCTTGTCTAGCCGCCCACTGCCATGCCATGTGGCTCAAGGGCCACACAGGGCTGCTCACTGGCAGTACTGACAGTACTGGCCAGCCCCTCCGCCAGCTGCTGGCACCACCCTGCCTCTCTGCCTGGCTAGTCTGCCTCACTGCAGCGCTGGGAAGCAAGCTGTGTCTGCCTCGTGCGCAGGGTCATGCGGGGCACCACTCACAATGGCTGGCCTGCCTGCTAGCGGAGTGGCCATCTTCAACCCCTCAGCCACCACATGCGGCGCTGCCAACAGCTGGAGCTGTCGTGGTTCCCGTGACTTCCTGTACCTCCTGCCCAGCAGCAGCACAGCCCGCACCATCACCTTGGACACCTGCGTCAGTGGAGTGGCTGCTTGGGACAGCTTCCTGTATGTCATCCCGGTCCAGCCCAACACATGCTTCCAGTGCACGGTGTGTGGTTAAAGGACGGGTTGGAATCCCAAGGGAGGCCACAACAAGGAGCATAGCTGGGAGGAGGCTGCCTGCATAATGCTAGCATACCTAATTGTTGTGTCACTAAATGATCTGCACAGCCTGCATGCCAATTATCCTTGAAGCTCGGGGTCACCGTTGTGCTTCAATTCTTGCTCGCTTGGCCTTGCTGCGACTGCAGACCGCCATAGCTTCTAATGATGACAGCAGCATTTGTGGAGAAAACCGGTCACGTGTCACCTTCACTGCAGCTGGTGGTGTAGCCTATTGGGTTGTGGTGGAGGGATATGGCAACACACATGTGAGTGCGGCGACGGAGTGGACACACAATAGATCGCCAGTCGCAGGAGCAGTCACTAATGCTTTTCATGGTTATGTATATCTGACGTACATGAGTTGTTGCTTACACACGGCCATGTTTGTTGCATGCAGTGTGGATCTCCCGCCATTACTGTGACGACCTCCTAAAGCAAGAACGTTATGGCGTTCTTGGCCACTGTTTGACGTCAACCATGTGATCAGCCTAGTTCAAAGAAGAAGAAGACTACTCCGGTGTGGAAGCCGGCGTGCATTAAGGAAGGAGTTTCCGCCCGGGGCGCGGCCTGCTCCCACCACCTACCCTGGCTGATGGAGAGAACCTCCCAAGCCCTAGTCCCCTTTCCCTGCTCTGAGCCTGTAGCTTGTTTTGGCAATGTTATGTGAGCTTATCATCGCGTGCCGTGTGAGCTTGTTGAGTAGTTTGGTGAAGTTGGTATGTGTTACACCCAACTCCCTCATGTGTTGCTGGTGTGGGTGTCGTAGGTGATGCTGCCTATGCCCAGTAGGATGGGTTGAATGCTATCGGTGTTGCCAGCTGCCCGGATGGCCTCAGCAAGGGCTACGTGCTGTGTGCAAACGTTTTCCAATTGTTCGGTCCATCTGGCTACCCCTCCCATTGAACCACCACGTAAGGGACATTTGACTATGCGGCGTGCCTGGTGGGAGTGAAATTGTCATTCTAACGCGGACTACCTTATCTACACGTCGCGCTTGCGCCCGCGCGCCCGAGCTGTTGGCACCCATGGTGACCGGCAGTCTGCAAGGCCCACGAACGGTTTCGCTCTGCGCAATGGGCCTTTCAAGTGCTGCTTCACAACACCCACAATGTAACAGTAGTGTTTGTGCGGTCAGGATGCATGGTCGGCTGAGATATAAATGCCAGGCATGCTGAGTTATGCGGTTATTGCTGCCGCTGCGACTGTCTACACACTGCTCGACAGCCTCCGACTCGCGCTGTGGTAGTGCAAAGTATTTACATCGTGAAGACGTCGCAAAGAACTAAAGCATTATGAGGAGATAAGTCATCAAGAAGCGGTATCCTCCAGGCACCCAAGCCCTAAGCCAAGCACCAACCCCTGGCTCAGCCAAGCCTCCAACACTGTAGGATCTCATCATAAGTAAAAAGCAAATCACCCCTCATGGGATCCTGCATGGAGAAAAGAAACAGGAAGAAGAAGAAGAAGACT
>JASKMD010000027.1:679344-751732 GCA_030144725.1 Haematococcus lacustris | reverse complement strand
CAACAGTTGCAACAGGTACAGGTGACCAGCCACACACCCAGGCATACACAAGTCCAGCCAGCACATCAGGTTAGGGTCAACACGTGTAGCCACCCGGCACCAACCGTGTCAAGGCAGCAAACACTGAGTCCCTACCCCGCCACCCAGATGGGGCAAGCTGGTGTCTATGTAGGTGGTTGGTGGTTGGTGGCTGGTGGTTGGCAGGGCGAATAACATCTACAAGAAACTGAGGCTTTGGGTAACCATGGCGTGTGATGATGGTGTGACCTTATCCTTACTGTGTTGTAAACTTTTGCTGCAGCGTGTGTGCTAACAGCCAAACCCGCAGGCAGTGCGACTGTGTGTGATTGTGTGTGATTGTGTGTGACTGTGTGTGACTGTGTGGATGTGGGTGACTGTGTGGGTGACTGTGTGGGTGACTGTGTGGGTGGGGAGGGTGGGGGGGCGACACAGGCATGACTCCACGTTGCGGCATGGAGCATTGGCCAAGCAGTAAAGCAGCTAACACTGTGGGGGTGGTGTGGGGTGGGTGGGGTGGGGTGGTGTGGGGTGGGGTGGGCACAGGCTTGAGTCCAAGCAAGGGGCAGAGGGCGACGTGGAGGTGGCCAAGCGGGAGAGGTTGAAGCAAAGCCTGGACCGCTACATGCACCACTTTGAGCGGTGGGGATGAAAAACTCGTAAGGGCCCTTTGGGACACGCTCCTCCCACCCCATCACACCTGTCACACACCTCACTCCCTGGCACACCTCATCACACCCTGCCATACCTCATCACTCCTGTCACACTCTAGCTGCTGTGAAACAGATGAGTTGAAGCAGCCTCCGGCTCTGCCTGCCTGCAAGTGCCTCACTGCTGCCTGCCTGCTCATGCCCCTGCTGCTGCCTGATTTCATAGGCCCTGCCAATGCCTGCCCGCCCGCCCTGCCATCCCTGCTGCCCCTGCCTGCCCTGCCCCTGCCTGCCCTGCCCCTGCCTGCCCTGCCCCTGCCTGCCCTGCCCCTGCCTGCCCTGCCCCCTGCCTGCCCTGCCCCTGCCTGCCCCTTGCCCTGCCTGCCCTGCCCCTGCCCTGCCCTGCCCCTGCCTGCCCTGCCCCTGCCCTGCCCCTGCCCCTGCCCTGCCCTGCCCCTGCCTGCCCTGCCCCTGCCTGCCCTGCCCCTGCCTGCCCTGCCCCTGCCTGCCCTGCCCCTGCCTGCCCTGCCCCTGCCTGCCCTGCCCCTGCCTGCCCTGCCCCTGCCTGCCCTGCCACTGCCTGCCCTGCCACTGCCTGCCCTGCCACTGCAGGTGGGATGCTCACCAGAAAGCTTTGGCCAAGGCGCGCTCTGACAGCACCGCCGTGTACTTCAAATGGCTGGACCACCTGGGTGGGACAATAACGCCAGACGGCCAGCTAAAGCCCATCATCGACGCATGGCAGCAGGTGACTTTACCCCCCCCCCCCCCCCTCCTACACCCCCCCCTACACCCCTAACACCCCCTGCCACCCCCTACACCCCCTACACCCCCCCCCTACACCCCCCCCTACACCCCCCCCCCTACCCACCCACCCCTATCCGCCCCCCTACACCCCCCCTTACCCACCCCCTTCCCACCTCCTACCGACCCCCTACCCACGAGGGGTATCCCTCTCCCCTCCCTGCCCCTTCTCTTCCCCCTCCACAACCCCACTCCACAGTGCACTGCCTGCCTGCCTGTCTGTTTGCCTGTCCACCCCTGCTGGGTCCTGCCTGCCTGCCTCCCCCCCTGCCTCCCCCCTCCGCTCCCGCCCCATCCACAGTATCCCTGCACGCCTGCCTCTTACCTTCCTCCCCCCCCCTCCTGCCTGGCTGCAGATCATTGAATGTCGGCGGGTGCTAAGCTGGACCTACACCTACGGCTACTACAGCTTTGACCCGCAGAGCCCTACAGCCAAAGATGACGCAAACAACAAGACCTTCTTCGAGTTCCTGCAGGTCAGGGGTGGGCAGGGGGGCGGCAGGGGGCAGGCAGGGGGCAGGCGGGGGGCAGGCAGGGGGCAGGCGGGGGGCAGGCAGGGGGCAGGCGGGGGGCAGGCAGGGGGCAGGCGGGGGGCAGGCGGGGGGCAGGCAGGGGGCAGGCGGGGGGGCAGGCAGGGGGCAGGCGGGGGGGCAGGCAGGGGGCAGGGCGGGGGGCAGGCAGGGGGCAGGCGGGGGGCAGGCAGGGGGCAGGCAGGGGGGTGGCAGGGGGTGGCAGGGGCTAGAGGCCAGGTGATTGGTCAGGGTCGGGGTCGGGGGTCGAGTATGCTCAGACGTGGGACATGACGATGTGTGGCTGCTTCTGGCTGCAGAGCGATGCCGAGAACAGCCTTGAGCGGTTACATGAGGCTGCTGAGAAGCAGGCCAACAAGGTCATTGAGGACTGGGAGACTGCGCCAAGCTGTTCATCTATTGAAGCATTTGAGGTGTGACACTAGACTGATGTGACCTACCCCTGCCCCCCTGGCCTCCGTCCCCCCCTCCCCCTTACCCCCCGCCCCCCTGACTGGCTGACCCCCTGCCCCGTGCCCCCTGACCCCCCCTCCCCCTAATCCCCTGACCCCCTGGCCCCTCTCCTCCCTGCCTCCATGGAAGGTGGTGGTGCAGGGCAGGTGGTGCATGCCTGATGCCGATAACAGCCTTGAGCGATTACATGAGGCTGCTGAGAAGAGAGGAGGTGCAGGGTCTCTGTGCATGCCTGATGATCAGGGAGGTCTTGCATGGCTTGGGGACATGGCTGCTCCTGGACCTTGGACCTGTTCCAGACACATGGATGTCAGCACACATGTTTCGCTGCCTCGTGTCTTGAAAGAAAGAAAGAAAGAAAGACACCGCCCTCGCCGTCGGGCGTGCATCAAGGGAGGAGAGTAGCCTCGGGGCGTGCCCTTGCTACCCTCCCACAACCTCATGTCTTGACAACCTCATGTCTTGACAACCTCATGTCTTGACAACCTCATGTCTTGACAACCTCATGTCTTGACTCCGGTCCTGCCTGCACTGCACCTCCCTCATTGTTTGGCCAAGCTGTGTCATAGCGAGGCGGACGTTGTTGCCCAAGCGGCAGTGGTGTTCCAAACCATCCTTTACAGATCAGGGCGTAGTCAACATCTGCCTGGGAATTGGACCCAGCCTCATAATACCATACCACTCACACTTCTCATTGGGGATTAGAGATCGTCCATATATCTAACCACATGCAATCTTACTCAACATGGTCTCAGGAAAGCCATCATGAGCCGCTGCCCCAAGGCGAGGCAGCTCTGACATAGTAGGTGTATGCAAGTGGTGTATGTAAGCAGGTGTATGTAAGCAGGCGTGCATTCGGTGACTCAGATGCTAATGGGTGACTCCACCACGGGACCTAACCCCAGGTACTTCTCTGGTGGGTTAGAATCGAGCGCACTCTCTTTCTTCGGTTTCCTTCATGCATGCCGTTGCAGACCTTCAAGCAGCGGCTGGCTGTTTTGACTGACGTGACGCGCGGCTACTTTGCCAAGCTGGTGGACCAGCTGGAGCGCGGCTTCAACGACCTGGAGAAGGACTTTCCGGGAGGGCAGCAGGCCAGCAGCGACAGGGGGCCACAGGGGGCAGGTGCGTGTCCGGCAGGGCGGCAGAGCAGCAGGGCAGCAGGGCAGCAAGGCGGCAGGGTGGAAGAGGAATAGAACAGCAGAGGGCGGCAGGGTCTGAGGCCAGCAGGGTGGGAGGGCAGGGTGGGAGGGCAGGGTGGGAGGGCAGGGTGTGCGGTGAGTGTGAGTTGTTCTCTCAGCAGCACTGAGGCAACCAGCAAGGGGTGTGTGCGGGTCAGGCTGTGGTTTGCAGCCAGCAGCCAGCAGCAGCAGCAGCAGCAGCAGCAGAAGAAGAAGAATACTACTCCTGCAGAGCCAGCGTGCATGAATGGGAGGAGCTTCCGCCTGGAGGGGGCACGGCCTGCTCCCACCACCTGCCCTGAAAGTGAAGGAAACCGCCTCAACCCTTATCGTCCCTTAACTACCTTACCTTACCTCATCCCCTCTGTTGCCCTGCCCTCCTCATTGGGGCAACCCACCTAATCCCCCACCCTTGCCTCGTCTTCACACCTGCTAGCACCATTACACCTCGGAAGCTGGATAGATACTTTGCCCCAACGCTTTTGCGCTAGCTCCTTGTTAGCTTCGTTCCCAACTTCTTGTCAGCTGCGTCGGACATTCCCCCCCCCCCGATCCCGCCTCGATGGGGTGAGCTGTCGATTTGATGGGGGTATCGATTTGTGTGATTTCAAGGCATGTTCGAGGCATGTTTGAGGCATGTTCAAGTCGGCTCCATTCATCGATTCGATGGGGCATCGATAGTTGCAGGACACTCATTGATGTTACACTGGCATCTTGCCAAAGCACAAGACATACGGGAATGCTGACCACCTGCGTCGATGCACCTAGCGTCCCGCAACACAACACCAGTAATAACACCAACACCAACACCAAGGCCAACACAACACCACCACCACCAACATGACCAACTCAACAACACCAACAACAAGCCATGTCGCACACCAAGCACGGATTGGCAACCACCCAAGTGCTTGGCTTGGCTTGGCTGTCCCCTTGAGAGAGGGATGGGATGGGTCATTGTCGTGTGTGGGCGTGGCATGGCTAGTGACGGCTGTGTTGGCTGCTACTACTAGCGCTGGCTCCAGGCTGCCCGCTGCAAGCTGCCCGCTGGGGTGGGGGGAGACGGGGTTGCGGACTGGTGGTGGTGGTGGGACAGCAGAGGGATAGAGGAAGAGGCCAACTGGCAGGAGGCCAGCTGGGCTGGGTGTCAGCCACTTACCGGCAGGTGGTTAGCCACTTTTCAGAGGGGTTAGGGAGAAGAGGGAGAAAGGGGAGAAGGGGGAGAAGAGAGGGCAGGCGGGACAGGGAGAAGGGGGAGAAGAGAGGGCAGGCGGGACAGGGAGAAGGGGGAGAAGAGAGGGCAGGCGGGACAGGGAGAAGGGGGAGAAGAGAGGGCAGGCGGGACAGGGAGAAGGGGGAGAAGAGAGGGCAGGCGGGACAGGTAGAAGAGGAATGCGATTGGGCAGGTGGGAGAGGTAGAAGAGGAATGCGATTGGGCAGGGAGAAGAGGGACAAGAGGGGGCTTCCTCCTGGCTGCTGGGTAGGGTAGGGAGGGGACTCCGATGTGGGGGAAAGTGAGGGGGAGGGGGGAAGTGAGGGCGTAGGAGACTTGGAAGTGTTGTTGATGGGACAGGGTAGGGTTAGGGGGAAGGGGCCAAGGGGTTGGAGTGTGACTGTTAGACCTGCAGCAAGCAAGGGGCATGCTTGTGCTCAACAAACAATGACATGCATGACTAGAGGTGGGCAGGCTGGCCAAACACCCCAACAACATTGGCACTCACCATGCTGCCATGCAGGCCACCTGTGGCTTCTGTGCAGTGGCAGACCCCAGCACCAGCCCCGCACCCCACCCCTCCCCTCAGGATGTGTCAGCAGGCGCTGCAGTCCAGGCTGGAATGACCCTAGGCTGTTGGCGTCCTCCTGCCCCATTAAGGCTGCCGCTTTCTTGTTCACTATACCTCCTGGCTGCTTCGTCTCCAAGCTGCGTTTGTTAGCTGCTTTCCTTAGCTGCTTGTTTGCTCCTGGCTGCTGCTTCTGGCTGCACTTGGCTGCTGCTCTTGGCTGCAAGGTAGGGTGGAGAGATCAGCTGACTCTTGCCTGTTCGCGCCCTATCTCCGCTGTATTGCACTCGATGCCAGCAGCAGCTCTGGGTGTGGGTGGGTTAGGGACAACCCTCACCCCAGCCCCGACCCCTCACCGGGTCATCCACTCGGGAATCCAACCTCACACCCACCCACCCACCCACCTCACACCCACCATGACCTCACACCCACCTGTGCGTGAGTCTCAACAACGGCTGGCACCTGTTCACCTCAGCCGCTGGGAACACCGTTTGTTTCTGTCTTTGTGTAGAACACCTGGGTACCTGGGCACCTGGGCTTCTCGATGACCTCAGCTCCAAAACTATTCCCCCTAGGAGCCTTGCCACACCCCATCACCTCAGTTGGGCAGCCCTTCTGCTTTGCGCTGGCTACGTAAACCAGACAACTAGGTCAGGTCAGCTGGTCAGGTCAGCTGGGGCAGCAGTGCTGCTGGCGTCAGCGGTGCTGACTGCACGCCTCTTCGAAGTTGTGATCACCTCTGGGTTGTCAGCTTCTTGTTAGCTTCCTGTTAGCTTCAACCTCTCTCCCAGCAGTCTGCGTGCCAAGGGCGTTGCAAACCAAGCAGAGGCCTGCCAGACTGAGGACGAGAACGTCTGTGCACTGACCTGGTGCTCATTACGTCATGGCCAGCGGCGCGCTCAGTCAAGCGGGGTTAGGGTCGAAGTTAGGGTTAGGGTTAGTTTACGGTTACTCCACTGCTCTGCCTTGCCGCAACATATTGTCGCGTGTGTCGGCTTTCCGGATGCAGTTGACGAAGTGCTCGCGCGGCAGCTGCAGCAGGAGCAGGGCTTTTGGACCTGTCGGGTCTGCACGTACGTCAACACGGCGATGTCGAGCAGCAGCTGCGAGATGTGCGAGCGGTCGCGATGATGAGCAGTGCGGTCAAGGTTTCAGTGACGAAGGGCGTCCGATGCCCCTAGGGTTTCCATGCGTTACGAGAGCCCCATGCGCTATTGCGCTATTCGCTGTTGCGACCGCGCTGAGTTAGCGACGTAAGCTGTCATCATCATCATTATCATCGGCATCATAATCTCCACGTCTACTTCAGTGGCGTGAGCTATGTAAGTGAGAGCCCCCAGCTGGCTTTGATGCACACAGATGGCTGGCTGGCAGGTAGTGCACATGGTGAAAGGGGTGCCTCCTACAGCTCCCTACAGCCCCTGCCTGCCTGCCTCCCCTGCCTGCCTGCCTGCCTTCCCTGCCTGCCTGCCTCCCCTGCCTGCCTGCCTCCCCTGCCTGCCTGCCAGCCTCACCTGCCTGCCTACCCGCCCCAGTCAGCCTCACCACGCCTCTGACAGGCAGTGGCAAGTGGCCTCCTCAGCAGCCACCTTGTCTGCTCCATGCGCTGCTGCACTCACTATACCTGCTCTGAGACAACAAGGGCTCCCAAAACGAAAACTGCCCGCTCGCGACTGCAAAGCAAGGCTTCAGAAGCGGGCATTGCAATGGAAAGCTGTGCTCATGCTTCACCCACAGTAAAGATATGCTCATTTGAGCTCACATCTATTCTCCGCCATTCTAAAGCACAGAAAGCCAAACCTGAAACCAAGCACCGCAAGCTCTTTGCTGCATTCTCGGTCCTCACTGTAAGCAGGCCTTTGGCCACATCCCTCGACTCCCTGGGCTTTGAGAGCACTGCAGTCCAGGCTCCAGGTACCTCAGCCCTTGCTTGCCTGACTAGAGGGCCTGTGCAGGGATGACAGCGTTGTGTTGGTGGGCGTCCCTGATCGCACCCCTCCAGTAAACCTCGAAACAAGGTGTTCAGCTGGTTTGCCCCATCTAGTCGAGCGTCCATAGCGTGAAATAACCTCTAGAACATGGCATTTCATAGCGAACGCTACGTATAGCGCAAAAATAAACACTGGCACCCACTCCATGTAGGCTTATGACTTGACCCTGGTGAGCACACCCGGTGGGCCTCCCGGTGCAGGAGGTGTTGAGGCATGAGAAGGAGAAATGTTGCTGCCGGTATGGATGTTGCCTGCTGTTGCCTCAGTGCATGTTGTTGCCTCAGTGCATGCTGTTGCCTCAGTGCATGCTGTTGCCTCAATGCAGCTTGTGCCTGGTGCCACCTGGTGGGATGACCTGACCTTGTAGTAAAAGCACCTCACAGTCCAGGGTGTGGACGAGTCGCAAGTGATGGTGTTCACTGGCAACTCTCAGTCAGCTGCTCCCACCATCTCCCATCCACAAGCATGAGAGCCATGAGAGCCAGCCTCTGGTAAGGGAGTTTAATCACCATCACTCTATAGAGGCATGCACCTCGACCCCAGAGTCACCCCCGCCTTTGCTGCCACCCACATGCGGGCAGGCATATTCCTTGCCATGCCCCATGCTAGCGACTTTGGGTCAGCTGTGACACGTCCTGAAGAAATTTGAAAAATTATCGCGTATCACGTACAGGCCATCCCAGCATGTAAGACTTCCACCGCTCGGCTCAGCAAGTCGCCGTTAGCTCCCTGCCGGATGTCCAACCTCGCAGCCCGCCAAGCATCTGCACCAAGTGAAGCCTTGAGAACTGTCCAATCAGCAGAGTGCGGTGTTATAGACCCCGTGCACATCGCAAAGCTACTAAACGCTGAAGTGCTGACTTGTTTGCTCCTTGCGAGTGCACCGGCCGACGATGCAGGTAAGAACATTGGCGTCAATTTAAATGCGTAGCTGCGAGAATGAACGCGTCCATGCAGGGTTGCTGCAAGCCCGGCCACAGGTCCTGCCAGGGCGACTCCTGAGCTGAAACTTCACCTGCAGGCTTGTTATAGCATAAGGTATGCACGGGACTTGCTTGCAGCGCAGTGCACACAGTGGGTGCAGAATGGCAGGGAATGTCACTCATCACACACTGTGTGGTGTCAAGGAGCACGGACGTGATATTCATCAACGAAAATGGTAGGGTGTGTTAATAACGGTCTTAGCAATGCCCTGCCTTGGTTTCAGCTAAAGGTAAAAATGCAGGCAATTACAGCATAGTTATAACCAAAGAATGCAATGCTGTAAGTTATGCCATTGCCCTACAACTCAAACGTGCAAAACTTCCTATGTACACTGTGCAGGTACATACCAACGTTCGCACATCCCAACAACGGGTAAGATGTGCAGCTGGAGGGTGTGCCTTTGCTAAAGGTCTGAGCACCGTTCATCTGTGTTGTTGGTGTCAATTGAGTCAAGTGCATCAAGCAATGCACCAACTGTCCTTGCTGGCGGACCCTTGCCTACCACGCACCACAAATGCCTCAGTTGATGTAGGGTTAGCTTAAGCGTGTTTTGAGGCAATGGCTGAATCGTGGAACGGTACATGGCCATAGCTTGGACTTGTTGTGTTGCCATTCTTGCCCGATTGTTTGCTTGCTCCTTAGCAACCAATTGTTGCTCCACTGCCGTGGCCCTGCACCGCTGACGTGTCTCAGTTGACGCAAACCTCATGGTGATGGACAGCTCCGCTGCCGCACGCTTCTGTCTTCTATGTTGCTCTTGTAGCTTGCGCCTATTGCCCGCTTGTGCTCCAGCCGTGATTGCAAAATAGGTGGGAGTGGAAATGGTGGGCGGGGGCGGGGGCGGGGGCGGGGGTGGGGTGTGGGCTGGGGATGTCAGCACTGTTGGTTGCAGCTAAGAGCGAAGGGCTGGCAGCGGTGCTGATGGGGGTGGCTACAAGCAGGCATGAGGGGGCCTTGGCATCTGCCACGCACCGCCGCTTCATGATAGGCATCTCGTGCTTTGGGGTGGAAACATCCTACAGTGAACTCCATTGGATCAGTAGCAGCCATTGGAGCCCTTAAGGCAGCAACGGCAGCCATTGGAGCAGCAGCCATTGGAGCAGCAGCCATTGGAGCAGCAGCGGCAACCATTGGAGCAGTAGCCATTGGAGTAGTAGGGGCAGCCAGTGGAGCAGCAGGGTAGGGTGGTGGGCCATGGCTGCATAACGAGATCGAGCAGCAGCTGTGATGCGAGCATGGTTCCTCTTTGGTGCACGAGCACGGACAGCTGATGCAATACTCCTAGCGCATGGGATGGACACGTCCAACTGCTGCCCAGGTGCCATGACAGCAATGCTGCCCCTCAAGGCCTTTGGGATTGCGTTGAAGGACAGCCCGGTGTCGACCTGCATCTCGAGGGCTCTCAGGTAATGTGCAGGGTCGATCCTCCCTCTTGGGCCAGAACCCTTTCGAGGTTCCTCAAGGTGCACAACCTGACCGCGCGTAGGGGGCTCATGATCCTTGCCGGAGGTCCCCTCCTGCTCACACCCCTCAGCCATGAGCCCTGCTGATCGCAGGATTTGCCTCATTTGGTACTCGTTGCGCACATAGGCAAGGGCGAGTCTGGCCACAGGCGGTAACTGCGTGGCTTTCGCCCTGGCAAGCTGCTTCTTGAGCTTCATGACCTCCCGCTTCAATGTGCCCATGCGTAAGCCAAGGATGGACAGGGATGGTGTCGGGGCACGAGAGCATGTTCTAGGTTTTGGGAGGTGGTGGAGGGTAGAGGGTGGGGTGGGGGATACTTGAGACCAGAACTCCTTAGTCGACACACTGTGAACACAACGCACACATAGTTGCATGTGTAGCATGCTTACGAAATGTGTGCATGACATGCATGATGGAAGATGGCAAAGATGTAGAGGTGCAGTTGCATCTTCACGTACCTTCCATGTGCTAATGGGGCTGACGGGGCTGGGCGGACAGGTGTGGCACCACCCCCGCCCGGTGCTGATGGGGCTGGGCGGACAGGTGATGGCTGCCAACTTGAAATGAGAAATTGCAAAGAGGGGAAAGCTCTGTTATCTGGTGTGCGGAGCACTCTGAAGTGTCGGTCAGCTTCTACCACCATTGCGACTTCACGCACACGCAGAGAGGAGGAGAGACGGGGTGTGATGAGGGGCAGCAACTCTGCTGCTGTGGCTGCGGCATCCTCACCCATGAGTAGTTCCAGTACGCTGTTGGGCGTGTAGTGTTGCATGAACCCTTTGTTGAGGTCCACGGCCACAATGGTGATCCCCAATAGCAATGGTGACAATCCAAATGACCCCGATTTGATCTAGCCAGGCCGCTGGATTGGCGAAGTGCTGACCCCACTGCGCAAGGCTCACGGGGTCAGGCCAGTGGCATGAGAACATGGGCGACTCAATGGGTAGTAGATTCTGCTCGATGCTTTGCAACACCCTTAATGCCCGCTGGTTATGCCGTTGCTCAGCCAGGTCCACCAGTGTAAAGACACCATGAACCATAAGATCACGAATTAAACTCGCTCCCTGCAAATGGTCACCCCCGCCATTGGCCCCGCAAATGTGAGACGGTCTGGGGCGCGAATCTCCGTGAAGCTCGCGACAAAGTTTTGACGCAGACGGGTGTAACATGTGTATGCGGCACCCACCGTCCGCAAAACACTAGCTCAGATCGGCGCCCGCCCAAACCTGACCTGTGCTTTCCGCTTCTAAAAGACTCACGCACATCATAAGGCGAGGCTGTTAATCTTTCTACGCACGCCGTAAGCCAACGGCACAAGTGCAGTACGCTTGCTTGCATGCCAATGCATGGAGTATATAATTTGTGATTATGCTCGCAAATCAGCCATCTGGCACCCCTTACCTCATTTACGTCTTTGCATGACTCTAAGCAAATATAAGCTGCATTATGGCAGCACAACATCATCACTTGGCACTATGTTCTTAGGATGGCTCGGGATGGCTCTGGCTTTCAGTGTTACATGTGCCGTGGTGCCTCAACCTTCTCCCTCAACTTTAGCAGGCACATGTCACGCAACTCATTCCTTGAATTGAAAGTATTTTTGAATTGAAAGAATTAAAACCACTTCATTGCAAAACAACAACACAAACAAAACACATTACACAAGTTGTAGACCACTTCACTCCTGAACTGTGCTACCAAGGCAAGCTCTGCCTCATTGTCAAACTGTGGCTGGGGTGCTCCTGGCATGCTGTCTGGCTGCTCTAGCTGGTGATGGTCGACCTGAGGGTAGCCTCCGGGCTGTTGCAGGTCACCACATTGCCAACACCTGCAAAACAAAAGACACATTACACACGTTGTAGACCACTTCATTGGCACCTGACACATAGCTTCAACCACAGCCCCAGCTATGTACTTGGGGGCAGTGAAGGTGGGAGGGGGTTGCTGTGGCTGTTGGGGAGGGGTTGGAGGGGAAGGGAGGGGGGCAATGTTGGCTGCAGCCATTGCCCATTCTGCAGCCCTTGCTGCCTATGCCCGGGCGGGGGGGGAGGCGGGGGGGAGGGCGGGGGGGAGGGGCAAGGAGAAACCTGATCCTGGTGCAGGGAGGGGGGAGGGGGCTGCTGCTCATATAGTGAGTGTGGCCATATAGTGAGTGTGGCAGGGAGGGGGGAGGAGCCGGTTGCTCCTGGGGCGGGCCTTGCAGCTGCCGGGGTGGGGAGGGGGGAGGGGGTTGTTGCTTTTGGTGCATAGAAACACATAAACATGTTGGCGCAACATATTGAGGCGTAGCGTCGTTCATAAGAAATAATAAGAGATGAAAGTCGGGCAGGTGACTGTTGTGTGCTACCCTCAACTGTTCATGCCTGTCATGCGTTGCGCAAGTGTGCGCGTGAACATCAAACTGACCTAGACAAGGTGAGGTAAATTGCAACCTTACTCACCTCTTGCTCACTGTTTTCAAGAGCTGATTCCCTTGCTGCACTCCTGCTTGGAAGAGCCATGGGCTGCTGTGGGTTTGATGCTGATCCTCACAACAGCCAAGCACCTGTGGAGGTCAGCAGATTTGGTTGCATGTGTTGACATTGTATGCAAAACGCACTAAGAAACAACACCCCGTGCTTACCTGAGATGTATTCGCGAGTTGCCCAGTCCAACGGCAGCAAAGGCTGCTCGGCACGGAAATGCCTCCGGCCACCAATCCACCTCTCCTGTTGCGACACGCATATAAACAGATGGAGAAGGACATTGCGAAGCTAATCAAGTCGTCGAGACAATGCAGTACAATCGACAAAAGAGGGCCTAACCTGCTAGCGACACCGTTGTGAGATGTAGAGCCCAATGGTGGAAGAATTACATGCAGCGGATCAAAGACGGTGCCAAAAAATGAATTGCGGGGCCAATGGCGGGGGTGACCAAATGCAAACCGGCACCGGTTGCATTAGTCGTACATGATCATGATCATGCATGGTTACGTGAGCATTGCACACACAACATGCATATGCATGGCCCCACACCTGTATTGCTGTGCCTGATAACTCCAACCCATGCCACAAAGACTCGAGTCCACAGCGGCCTTGCCCGGCGTTGTCATAAGGTACAAGCCCAAAAGATAGTAACTGAGCCAACACGCACTGCTGGGAAGGGGTAGAACCAGGCGACAAGGAAGGCTTTGGGGCAGGGGTTGCGGGGGCTGCGGGGGCAAACAAGGATGCCCAACTCTTCCTCCCACTGGGCCCAATGACACCACCGCTGTAACTGCCTCCTTGGGGATGGATGGCGCCACACCTTGCCCTCCAGCCCCCCCCCCTCCGGGACCCATGCTGCTGCTGCTGCTGCTGCTGCCCAACACCGGGGCAGGTGGCGGGGAGCGTGGCGAGGGTGGTGCCCACTGCCCCAGCACCACACCTTGCCCTCCAGCCCCCCCCCCAGGACCCGTGCTGTTCCTGCTTTTACGTATGCTAGCCTCCATCTTCACCCGTTGCACACATTTGCAGTGGGCTACAACACTCGCGCCGATTAAGGCCGGAAGTCGCCTACGTCATTTCTTCTCGGGAGGCATACTGCAGATAGCCCCAGGAAAGGCCGACTCATCGCCGTTGTAATCATTAAAAAAGTCAAAGTTGCTGCGATGTTATAACCATTTGAAAAGTTACCTAACCCTGTACAGGGTCCTACCGACCCTGTACAGGGTCCTAGGCCACAGGGTTCTGCCGCACGGCTACAGGGTTCTGCGACATTTGTTTACAGGGTCCTGCCGCACGGCTACAGGGTTATGCGACATTTGTCTACAGGGTCCTGCCGCACGGCTACAGGGTCCTGCGACACACTTCTGCAGGGTTCTGCCGCACGCCTACAGGGTCCTGCTACATTAGGCTACAGGGTCCTGCCGCACGCCTACAGGGTCCTGCTAAATTAGGCTACAGGGTTCTGCCGCAGGCCTACAGGGTCCTGCGACGTTTGGCTACAGGGTCCTGCCGCACGGCTACAGGGTCCTGCGACATTTGTCCACAGGGTCCTGCCGCACGGCTACAGGGTCCTACGACACACGTCTACAGGGTCCTGCCGCACGCCTACAGGGTCCTGCGACACACGTCCACAGGGTTCTGCCGCACGCCTACAGGGTCCTGCGACATTTGTCCACAGGGTCCTGCCGCACGCCTACAGGGTCCTGCGACATTTGTCCACAGGGTCCTGCCGCACGGCTACAGGGTCCTACGACACACTTCTGCAGGGTTCTGCCGCACGCCTACAGGGTTCTGCGACTCACGTCTACAGGGTTCTGCCGCACGGCTACAGGGTCCTATGACATTTGTTTACAGGGTTCTGCCGCACGCCTACAGGGTTCTGCGACAAACGTCTACAGGGTTCTGCCGCACGCCTACAGGGTCCTGCGACATTTGTCCACAGGGTCCTGCCGCACGCCTACAGGGTCCTGCGACACACGTCTACAGGGTTCTGCCGCACGGCTACAGGGTCCTACGACACACTTCTGCAGGGTTCTGCCGCACGCCTACAGGGTTCTGCGACTCACGTCTACAGGGTTCTGCCGCACGGCTACAGGGTCCTATGACATTTGCTTACAGGGTTCTGCCGCACGCCTACAGGGTCCTGCGACACACGTCTACAGGGTCCTGCGACTAACGTCTACAGGGTCCTGCCGCACGCCTACAGGGTCATACAGGTCACACCGCTAGGTAGCTAAGGCATTCTATCACTAGTTGCTGATGGTGTGACAGTGGCTGCAGCAGCAACATGACAGTGACGCAGCCCCGGGAACCACAGAACAGGAACATCATTACGAGCATCTATTCTGTCATCCGTTCTTACTAGGTGCAGCACCGTGATTGATGTATGACTAGCTGCGGCTGAGGCTGTGCGCTGGCACAAAGAACATACGGCCGTAGCCCTCCCCATCCTCAAAGCTGGTCACAAAGACTGTGAAGATCTTGGTGGCATCATACATATACCAATGCTGATCTCCATAGCCCTGGTGCATGCTGCCCATGGCTGACTGCTGCGGGCGGTCCTCAACAGGTGGATGGGGGTCAGCCTGCCGCTGTGATGCACCGGCTGCAAGCCTCTGGGACTTCCTGGTGCCACCTGTGCTGGCTGCCTCCGCTGCTGCCTGCTCCACCCCACGCTTTGCTGACCTGTGCTGCTGTGGCCCACCTATACCGCTGGGCCCAGCAGCCCCTTCTGCATCTCCGTCTCCTGGTGGCTCTCCCCCCCCCTGACCTCCTGCGTTAGCCGCTGCTCCAGCTCCTGCTGCTTGCTGTGGCCTGGGAACAGCCTGACCAGTTGCTGCCAAACATGAGGGGTGGGATGTAGGGCGGGTCAAGTAGATGCGGCTGACTGCTAGGCGTAGGAACACCCCAGGCAGCTTGGGGTGCTCCAAACGAACCCAGAACTGCACATGGCCAGCCCAAATGGCCCACTTGTCGTCATCGAGCCTGAACGGGATGCTGACCCAGGTGTTGTTGCGGGTTGAGGGGCGTTTGTACACACTGCTGAACACAATGGTGCCATTGCAGTCTGCTCGCTGGTAGTACCGCACTGGATACGGGGGTGCAGCGACCCGTGGAGCCTCCTTGGCCTCCTCCTCTGCCTCCCTTGCATTTAGGGCCTCACCGAACACCTGCTTGACGTGCCATGGCCGCCATGGGGTGGCCTCGTCTGTAACGGGGAGAAGCCACAGGAATCCGGGAGAGCGGTGACACGCACTTGCGTCTTACACGGAATGTCCATAAACAACTGTTCTGTGCTTATAACAGGGTAGCTCACACCGTCTCACATATCTAGAAGGTTCCATGCAGAAAACAGATGATATCTAAACCGTGCATGACATGTAAAAATACCACCGCTGCCGGGCTGCATGGACAAGCATGCATGCAAACCGTTGCATTCACCCCCTCCCTGAAATGTTGCGCCCCGAAACATTTAACCGCCGTGACCTCCGCACACTGTTCCGCCTGCACTCATGACATAGCCATGCTCCTTTAGGAACACTACGTAAAGGTGGAGTGAGGCAGGTGATGTGATAACCTTGGTCACACTTGTCGCAAAGTAACATGGGAGGGTGGCTAGCGCGGCTCGCGCAAATCTGGCATGCAGGGTCGTCGTCTACCGGCTTGTCTGGAGGTACGTGGTGGCGAGCCGTGTAGTCTCTGATCATCGCAGCCACGTCCTCTTGTTCGGCCAATGCTGGGCCCCATTCCCACGAGTTGAACGAGTCGTCGTAGCCCTTCCACTTCACAAGGTATTGAAAAGCATGCTGGGAGTCATTGCAGCGTCGTCCCAAGATGGCTTCAATGGTGAAGTACTCCTCACCGTCCTCCAGTTGGGGTAGTGGTTGCAGGTCAACATGGCGGTCAGGGAAGGAGCTGGTGGTAAGGTACGGCCGCAGCTTGGAGATGTGGAAGGTGGGTGTGATTCTCATCGTGGTGGGTAGGTCCAGCTTGTAAGCCACAGGTGATATCTTGGTCAGAACCTTGAAGGGGCCAACATAGCGGGGTTGTAGCTTGGCGCTGTTGCTAGGCGTCTTGAGGTTAAGGGTGGCAGTAGAGAGGAGCACCTTATCACCCACGTTGAACTCAAGATGACGGCGGTGCTTATCCGCCTGTTGCTTTTGCTTGTCAACCGCACGCTGCAGGGCTGCCTTGGCTGTGTCGATGTTGGAGCGCATGGTGGTGACAAAGGCGTCAGCAGTGGGGCTGGGAACAAGAGTGGAGGGGGGCTGCAACAAAGCCTCAGGTGTGCGGGGGTGGTGGCCGTAATTGAGGTAGAAAGGGGAGAAGCCTGTGCCAACATGGGTAGAGCTGTTGTATGCAAACTCCACAGCGGCTAGATGCTGGTCCCAATCTGTCTTGTGGTGGTTGATGTATGGTCGTAGCATATCCTCCACTGTCCGGTTGGCGCGCTCTGATTGCCCGTCTGTTTGGGGATGGTAGGCAGAGGACATGAGTAGGCGAGTGCCGGTGAGGTGAAAGAGGGATGTCCAGAAGTCCGAAGTAAACTTTGGATCTCTGTCAGAGACAATTGCCTCAGGTAGCCCATGGTGCTTGAAAACATGGTCGAAGAAAAGCTTGGCGATGTCAGGGGCGGTGGCAGTGGCAGTGGTAGGGATAAGGTGTAACATCTTGCTTAACTTGTCCACAACTGTAACGATCATGTCGTAGCCGTGAGAAGTAGGAGGAAGGGGGCCGATGAAATCCATACTGACATGTTGCCAGTTGCGGTTGGGAATGGGAAGAGGTTGAAGCAGCCCAGGAGGAACTTGGTTGGTGGCCTTGTTCCGTTGGCACTGGTCGCAGGTCCTCACATATTCGCGCACTGTCTGCTCCATTTGGGGCCAATAGAAGTGTCGCTGCAAGCGTTCCAGGGTTTTGGCACGGCCTAGATGAGCCGAGGTGACTGCATCATGCGCCTCATGGAGCAACTGGGAGCGGAGAGGTGAGGCTGGGACGTAGAGGCGGGGGGGCTCAGAAGCTGTATATAAGCGCCCATCTATGACTCGTAGGTGCCAAGAGGAGGGGCCAGAGGGGTTGTGGGAAAGAGTATGAGAAAAAGCTGCTTGGTAGGCGGCGTCTTGTGGGGCATGGTGGTCATAGGTAGCGAAGAAGGCAGAGTCCGGGGTGGCAACGGAGAGGGCTGATAACTGGTAGTCAGGCCGTCGGGAGAGCGCATCTGGCACAATGTGTGTCTTGCCAGCCTTGTGCACCAGGGTAAAGGAGTAAGGGGCCAGCAGTTGGGTCCAACGAAGTTGTCGAGCGCTGAGATGCGGTTGGGTCATGATGTGAGTGATCGGGCAGTTGTCCGTCTCAATGGTGAAAGGCCGACCCAGAAGGTAGTGACGCCAAAGATTAAGGGCATGCACCACAGCGAGTAGCTCGCGATCGTGGGTAGGGTAGTTGATCTCCGCGGGCTGAAGCTTGCGTGACTCATATGCCACGACGTACTCAGCGCCATTGTCGTCCCGTTGTGATAGCACTGCTCCAATGGCATACAACGACGCATCCGTCTTCACGGTGAAAGGCCGGGGGAAGTCTGGGGGGCGCACCACGGGGTTGCTAGCTAGGGCAGCTTTGACACGCTCAAAAGCCTCTTGTTGTTCTGGGCCCCATGACCATGGTGTCTCGGCCTTGAGGAGGTTGGTGAGGGGAAGGATGAGGTGGGCATGGTGGTGGATGTGGCGACGATAGTAATTGGCACTGCCGAGGAAAGAGCGGAGGTCGTTGAGATTGCGGGGTACCGGCCATTCAACCATGGCACGAATCTTAGCTGGGTCAGGATGGATGCCCGCAGCCGAGATGATGTGACCCAGGAAGTCCATAGAGGGAAGGAAGAAGGCGCACTTGGAGAGGTTGGCATATAGCTGGTGTTGGCGAAGGAGGCCTAGAACGGTGCGGAGGTGCTCCAGGTGCTCAGCCTCAGACCGGGAGTAAATGAGAATGTCGTCCAGGTAGACTAGTACAAATTGATCCAAGTGTGGGCGGAAGATGTCGTTCATGAGGCGTTGAAAGGTGGCGGGAGCGTTGCACAGGCCAAATGGCATGACGGTGTATTCATAGTGGCCGTAGCGGGTACGGAATGCTGTTTTGTGGATGTCAGCCTCGGCCACTCGGATCTGATGGTACCCAGACTTGAGGTCAATCTTGGAAAAGACTCTAGCACCAGCCAGCTGGTCCAGGAGGTCGTCAATGCGGGGAAGGGGATAGCGATTCTTGATGGTCAGCTGGTTTAGGGCCCGGTAGTCTACGCACAAGCGCAGGCTCCCGTCTTTCTTGCGCACAAAGAGGACTGCAGAGCCAAAAGGTGACGTGGATGGCCTGATGTAGCCCTTGGCTAGGAGTTCGTCCAGTTGCCGCTTGAGCTCGTCTAGCTCCTCTTGAGACATGCGATAGACAGGGCGGTTGGGAGGGGTGCCGGATTCTAGCTGGATCACATGATCAACAGAGCGATGTGGTAGATCATGCACGGATGGAAGCTCCTTGGGAAAGACCTCGATGTGCTCAGATAGTAGGGCGGTAGCGCTTGGGGGAAGAGAAGGGGGCCACTGTGGTTGAGCAGGTGGCGGGGAGGTTGAGGTTGAAGTGTGGGAGGAGGGCACAGCTGGAGAGGGTGAAAGGGGAGGACTTGAGTCCGTGAGAACTGCCACGAATACGGCGTCCTTGCGGGCGGCTTTGCGGAAGCGCGCAGGTGACAACAGCTGGGAGGCTGAGGGGTTGGGGGCAGGAGAAGGTGGAGCAGCTAGGGTGTGTACGACCCCGGCATGGCGGAGAGTGATGCGCTCGAGAGGCCAGTCAATATCAGGGTTCTTCGCTGTGAGCCATGGCTTGCCCAACACCACATCGTAGTCGGCGTTGCTGATATCAGCCATAACGAAAGGCACCCGATCATGGTAGGTAGAGAGGTGTACCGTGCAGTGGGAAAGCTCGTAGGTGGGAAGGTAGGAAGGGGAGGGCCCAGGAAGGAGCAGACGGCCAGGAGCAGCTTTGCCCGCCATGCGCAGGCCGGCTTGCTGCAAGAAGCGGCTGCTGACAATGTTGCCCGTGGCACCACTGTCCAGCAGGAAACGAGCACGGTGTCCAGAGAAGGTTCCATGGAGGATGAAAGGCTTGGAGTCCACGGAGAGCGACGACATGACTAGGGGCTCTGACAGGCTAGGCGACGAGGAGTGACACGGAGTACCACTGCCCACAGGTGCGGATGGGCATGGGGAGGACTCTACAGCCAGAGTAGGCTGTCCCGGAGACTTGGAGCTGCCCATGGGCTGAGCTGACTGCTGAGGAAGGGGGCTGCGTGGAGGGCACTTAGCACCGCGGGCCTGGCAGGGCGCAGTAAGGCAGAAGAGCGGGGCACGGAAACGTGGAGAGGGAAGAGAGGGTTGTGGTGTAGGAGGAAGAGGGAGTGTGGGTAGCCAGTAGGGGGCACGGAGAAGAGGCCGAAGAGGAGGGGGAAGAGGCCGGGGAGAAGGAGCCCGAGGAAGAGGAGGTGGAGGAGGACGAAGGGGAGGAGGCCGAGGAAGAGGAGCGGGGAGTTGAGGTAGGTGGTAGGGAACACGAGGAGCCAGCTCAAAGCGAGGAGTTAAGGAAGAGGGTGGCAGAAGGGATGGTGGGCTCAGCGGCGGGCTGCCTCCCGCACGCCCCCAACGTCGTTTGGGCGTGGTGGCTTGTTGGGACAGTCCTTCATTAGGTGGCCAGGCTTGCGGCAATAGAAGCAAGCTCCCAAATCACGCAATTGTTGGCGCTCAGCCGCTGATAAGCGGGGGCCCTTGCTGATCTGCAGGGCATCAAGCTCCATGGCAGCCACTGGTTGAGATTCTGGGAGCTTGAGGAGGCGTGGGCGGCTGCCAAAGGTGATAGCATCAACGCGGTCAGCCATGGCGGCAGCCTCCTCAAAAGAGGTAGGCTCCCTCAGCTCCAACTCCCGCCTCACAGCCGGCTTGAGACCTCTAAGGAAACGATCCAGTTTCTCAGCAGGAGACAAGTCAGAGATGAGGAGGCAATGATTGCTGAACTCCATGATGTATTGCCGGGCTGATGTGATCTGATGGCAGGCTGCCAGCTGATCCCTTGCATGCCGCTGCTGGTTCACAGGAGTAAACTGGCGCGTGAAATTGGCTTTGAAACTGTCCCAAGAGCTGAGGGCCTGGCTGGACAGCAGGCTGCGGTACCAGGTGAGGGCAGCGCCGTCGAGGTAGGAAGCAACAGCCAACAGCCGTTGTTGGGCAGGCATGGCGAAAAGGTCAAAATGGTTGTCGATGCGCCACAGCCATTGACCCGCGTCCGCGTTGGGGGTCCCACAGAAGGACGGTGGTGGAGGGGGCCGAAAAGGTAGCGGAACGGAGGTGGCTGCGGGAGGGGCGGGAGGGGCGGACTGTCCAGAAAGTTCTAGAGGTGTTGAAGCGGGGGTAGCAACGGGCTGCGTTGTGACGAAGTGCTCGAATTGCTGCCGCAGGCTGCCGGTCAAAAGAGTGAGCTCGCCGACTTGGCGCATGAGCTCGGAGACTTGATACGCAATGGGCGATAGTTCCTCCATCAAGTCTCTAGTCTCCGTAGTTAAGGCGGTTTGTCCCGATTGAGGGCACCAATATGTAACGGGGAGAAGCCACAGGAATCCGGGAGAGCGGTGACACGCACTTGCGTCTTACACGGAATGTCCATAAACAACTGTTCTGTGCTTATAACAGGGTAGCTCACACCGTCTCACATATCTAGAAGGTTCCATGCAGAAAACAGATGATATCTAAACCGTGCATGACATGTAAAAATACCACCGCTGCCGGGCTGCATGGACAAGCATGCATGCAAACCGTTGCATCGTCGCTTTTCTGCAGATCCTGGACTGCCTTCATGCAGCCCCTCATCATGGCACCCGGGCTGTTCTGCAGTGGGCACTCTGCACTGCCCGCTCCCAGCAGCAGGGCTTGCTGCCCTTCCTGTGTCAGCTCATCCTTCAGGCGGGCCTTGTAGTCCTGCTGTGCCTCCGGCTCAGCCCGGTCAAGCAGCCTCTTGCTGGCGTTATGCCCGGCCACCCGCATGGCAATGTGGGCATCCAGCTGGGCTCCAGGAATGCCGCTGGTGGTGATGGACTTCAACTCATGCAGGTCACGCTCGATCCAGAGCTCGCCAAACAGGTATGTCCTGCCCACATTGCTCTCTTGCATGTACAGCCTGTGCACACCACAGCCATGATATCATGTTGATGCATGGTCTGCCTGCAGATGCATGCATTGTTGATTGGTAAGGTTGGCCTGCATGTTACTGTTAAAACTCTCACCTGCAGGCCGTTGTGTGGAGGTTTGGGCAGACTTGGTCAGTAGGCACAGACAGCTTGTCCTTGTTGTCGCCATGCGCAGCTGGAAGCAGAGGATCACGGCGGCAGCGCTCCAACCTGGCTGCATAGGTCTTCAGATGTGCATAGCCTGCCGCCATCCCCGCAGGTGTGGCGCTGTTCTCCGAGCCTGAATTGGGCAGACAAATCCTCATTGTTAGGTATATGTTAGTCATCATGCACCGGGGGATTGTTAGGTATATGTTAGTCATCATGGGACCGTGCCTGTAGATGCTTGTTTGTTATTTACCTGGTGTCAAGTAGTGCAGCATAGCGCCCTCCAAGGCTGTCCACAACCCACGGTAGGGCTCTGGCAAAAGGTTGCCCCGCAACACGATGGGTGAGAAGTGCACATACCAGTGCTTGTAGTCCTCCATGCGCATCCACTGCATGATGACATGGGCATTGCAGCACCAGGGCAATCATAAGCGTGTCATGACATGCACCTTGCATTGTCATCATCCTTGCCATTCAGTTGTGATATGATTATGACATACTGCACAACATGATTATGGCTTACGTGCGGTTGGCAAGGTCTCCCAGGTCCCGTCCCAAGTCAGATGGGGATTGAATGGCTGCTCCACGCTTCAATATCTCACGCCTCACATCAATGTGAAGGCCATCTGCACTCATGAACCACTCCAGCTGGTGCTTGAGCAAGCCATACATGAAGCTGTGGTACACAGGCACCAGGTGGGCCAACCGGGCGTCCAGGTGTTTCAGCAGCAGGGGCAGGAGGGGCTGGGCGTGGCAGCCCACCACCCTAGGTTCGCCTTGGGACCACCCATGGATGAAGGGGGCACCACGGCTCATGATCTGCTCGTGGGTGAACTTCATGCGCACGTCATAGATGAGCACATACTCCTGCAGTCCGCCACCGCAAGCAAGGATGGTGTGTGCCAAGTGATCCTTGTGTCTGATTTCAATAGCACATGCTGATGTGTGTGTCAAGTGTTCCATACCTCCCGGTTGGAGCCTGGTAGGGTCTGCAGCGTTGGCGAGTCGTAGCCAAGGGGCGCCTTCTCTGTAGGGGGGTTGGGGGGCTTGCTGATGTTGCAGTTGTAGCACATCTTCAGGGCGCTGTGGCCCATGCCCCTGGTCAAAGTGGCTCTACATGCACACAATCACGCAATTCATTCCTCAATGGTTGTAATATGTTTGTGGGTGGTACATGGAAGGGTACAAGTTGTATTGGGATAGACTGGACTGGGAGGTGGTGGAATCATTTGTAGGTGCAAGCTGTTGGCCTTTGTCTCACTCACGTGGCTGGGGTATCAGCGATCGATACCACTGGGACTCCATGGATGCGGACAGGCTCAACACGGGCGGGAGCCACACCATCAACACCTGGGCCTGGGTGTGGCTCCACTATCACACCCAGGTCACCCGGGCCCTCGATGTGCTTGCTGACTTCCTGGCAGATGGCCTTCATGTAGCCTGTCAGGTGAGACTGGTGCTTTCCTCCGTTGATGACGGCCAGCACTGAGCTGCACGCCCGCTTGCCGCACACCTCAGCCGGCACATCCAGCAGCCTCAACAGAATCACACCCACTGACCAGGTGCCGTTCTTGCCCATGGTCATCCAGTCAACCCCAATCATGAAGTGGGCTGTGTTGGGGGAGGTGGCCACAACCTCTGGTAGCTTGGGCTGCATCTCTCGCCATGCAGGGCCTGCCAAACAACAACATCATGACATTATGCATGCCTCTGTTCTAATCACCTGGCTATGCGGTCAATTCTATGCCATGGTCAACCCATGCCTACTCACTTGCCCGGAAAGAGCCAGCAGGTGGGTCCACGCCCCGAGCTCGCCTAAACCAGGTCATCACGTCCTTGCGCTCCATGATGTTCTTCACCACTGTGTCCCAGCCGAACAGAGACATGCTCCACCGAGGCCTCAAGGTGAACTCCTGTGGGCTCCCTGTAACCAAGCAAGGGGCAGCATACAACCCATGTATACCTGTACAAGTGTCAATAGAGCTTCACCATGCCCATGTAGATATGTTTCACCTTTTTTCTTGTTCACATGGAAGCGAGGCGTCTCACAGTAGTCGCACTTGTCATCCTGGTGGGCGAGCCACTCAGACCTATGCATGCATGCACATGAAGGCAACCTTGACCCCAACAAACACCATGTGTAATGCGCCATGCATGCATAGCCTAATCCACACCCTTTCCCCTGATCTCACCGTCGTATCTTCGGGTAGGTGAAGCCTGGGCAGTACTTGTTGTTGGCCTTGTTGTCCTTGCCCGCGTTGCACACATGCACCTCGTACTCATTTGCGTGCTGGACGCCCTGCAAACTCATCAGCTGGTAGAAGCTAGTGATGAGGTTGAGATCAGGCTGGTTTGCAAGTAGCGCACGGATCAGCTTCAACACCCCCTTCATCTGCTCCTTGGTCAGCCTCATGTCCAAAAGCTGGCTCAGCCTGTCCAACAGGTCCTTGCCTGTCAAGGGGCAGTTCCTGTAATGGCATGCACAATGACAAGCAACTACTATATTGAACAACTCACTGCTTGTGATACTAATATCTGTTATTTCTAAGTACCTGAACACGGGTTGGTGAAGGTTGGCATCTAGCTTGAACACCTTGCTTCGACGTGCCCTGGCGCCATCCCCCCCTCCTTCATCCCCCTCTGGACCCCCCGGACCTCCTGGACCTCCTGGACCTCCTGGACCTGCTGGACCTCCTGGACCCCCGGGACCTCCTGGATACCCTTCCCCTTCCTCATCACTGTCTTCACTCCCACTGTCATCACTACCACCTCCGTCCCCTCCTCCGTCGACTCCTCCCCTTCCTCCTACACCCCCCTCTTCTCTGTCTCCACTCGCGCCGATTAAGGCCGGAAGTCGCCTACGTCATTTCCTCCCGGGAGGCATACTGCAGATAGCCCCAGGAAAGGCCGACTCATCGCCGTTGTAATCATTGAAAAACTCCAAGTTGTTGCGATGTTATAACTATTTGAAAAGTTACCTAACCCTGTACAGGGTCCTACCGACCCTGTACAGGGTCCTAGGCCACAGGGTTCTGCCGCACGGCTACAGGGTCCTGCGACATTAGGCTACAGGGTTCTGCCGCACGGCTACAGGGTCGTACGACATTAGTCTACAGGGTCCTGCCGCACGCCTACAGGGTCCTGCGACGTATGTCTACAGGGTCCTGCCGCACGCCTACAGGGTTGTGCGACCCACGTCTACAGGGTTCTGCCGCACGCCTACAGGGTCCTGCTACATTAGGCCACAGGGTTCTGCCGCACGCCTACAGGGTCCTGCGACGTTTGGCTACAGGGTTCTGCCGCACGGCTACAGGGTCCTGCTACATTAGGCTACAGGGTTCTGCCGCACGCCTACAGGGTCCTGCGACGTTTGTCCACAGGGTCCTGCCGCATGCCTACAGGGTCCTGCGACACACGTCTACAGGGTTCTGCCGCACGCCTACAGGGTCCTACGACATTTGTTTACAGGGTTCTGCCGCACGCCTACAGGGTTGTGCGACCCACGTCTACAGGGTTCTGCCGCACGGCTACAGGGTCCTGCGACACATGTCTACAGGGTCCTGCCGCACGCCTACAGGGTCCTGCAACGTTTGTCTACAGGGTTCTGCCGCACGCCTACAGGGTTGTGCGACCCACGTCTACAGGGTTCTGCCGCACGGCTACAGGGTCCTGCGACACATGTCTACAGGGTTCTGCCGCACGCCTACAGGGTCCTATGACACACTTCTGCAGGGTTCTGCCGCACGCCTACAGGGTCCTGCGACACACGTCTACAGGGTTCTGCCGCACGGCTACAGGGTCCTGTGACCCACGTCTACAGGGTTCTGCCGCACGCCTACAGGGTCCTACGACACTCGTCTACAGGGTCATACAGGTCTCACCGCTAGGTAGCTAAGGCATTCTATCACTAGTTGCTGATGGTGTGACAATGGCTGCAGCAGCAACATGACAGTGACGCAGCCCCGGCAACCACAGAACAGGAACAGCATTACGAGCATCTATTCTGTCATCCGTTCTTACTAGGTGCAGTACCGTGATTGATGTATGACTAGCTGCGGCTGAGGCTGTGCGCTGGCACAAAGAACATACGGCCGTAGCCTTCCCCGTCCTCAAAGCTGGTCACAAAGACTGTGAAGATCTTGGTGGCATCAAACATATACCAATGCTCATCTCCATAGCCCTGGTGCATGCTGCCCATGGCTGACTGCTGCGGGCGGTCCTGAACAGGTGGAAGGGGGTCAGCCTGCCGCTGTGATGCACCGGCTGCAAGCCTCTGGGACTTCCTGGTGCCACCTGTGGTGGCTGCCTCCGCTGCTGCCTGCTCCACCCCACGCTTTGCTGACCTGTGCTGCTGTGGCCCACCTATACCGCTGGGCCCAGCAACCCCTTCTGCATCTCCGTCTCCTGGTGGCTCTCCCCCCCCCTGACCTCCTGCGTTAGCCGCTGCTCCAGCTCCTGCTGCTTGCTGTGGCCTGGGAACAGCCTGACCAGTTGCTGCCAAACATGAGGGGTGGGATGTAAGGCGGGTCAAGTAGATGCGGCTGACTGCTAGGCGTAGGAACACCCCAGGCAGCTTGGGGTGCTCCAAACGAACCCAGAACTGCACATGGCCAGCCCAAATGGCCCACTTGTCGTCATCGAGCCTGAACGGGATGCTGACCCAGGTGTTGTTGCGGGTTGAGGGGCGTTTGTACACACTGCTGAACACAATGGTGCCATTGCAGTCTGCTCGCTGGTAGTACCGCACTGGATACGGGGGTGCAGCGACCCGTGGAGCCTCCTTGGCCTCCTCCTCTGCCTCCCTTGCATTTAGGGCCTCACCGAACACCTGCTTGACGTGCCATGGCCGCCATGGGGTGGCCTCGTCGCTTTTCTGCAGATCCTGGACTGCCTTCATGCAGCCCCTCATCATGGCACCCGGGCTGTTCTGCAGTGGGCACTCTGCACTGCCCGCTCCCAGCAGCAGGGCTTGCTGCCCTTCCTGTGTCAGCTCATCCTTCAGGCGGGCCTTGTAGTCCTGCTGTGCCTCCGGCTCAGCCCGGTCAAGCAGCCTCTTGCTGGCGTTATGCCCGGCCACCCGCATGGCAATGTGGGCATCCAGCTGGGCTCCAGGAATGCCGCTGGTGGTGATGGACTTCAAGTCATGCAGGTCACGCTCGATCCAGAGCTCGCCAAACAGGTATGTCCTGCCCACATTGCTCTCTTGCATGTACAGCCTGTGCACACCACAGCCATGATATCATGTTGATGCATGGTCTGCCTGCAGATGCATGCATTGTTGATTGGTAAGGTTGGCCTGCATGTTACTGTTAAAACTCTCACCTGCAGGCCGTTGTGTGGAGGTTTGGGCAGACTTGGTCAGTAGGCACAGACAGCTTGTCCTTGTTGTCGCCATGCGCAGCTGGAAGCAGAGGATCACGGCGGCAGCGCTCCAACCTGGCTGCATAGGTCTTCAGATGTGCATAGCCTGCCGCCATCCCCGCAGGTGTGGCGCTGTTCTCCGAGCCTGAATTGGGCAGACAAATCCTCATTGTTAGGTATATGTTAGTCATCATGCACCGGGGGATTGTTAGGTATATGTTAGTCATCATGGGACCGTGCCTGTAGATGCTTGTTTGTTATTTACCTGGTGTCAAGTAGTGCAGCATAGCGCCCTCCAAGGCTGTCCACAACCCACGGTAGGGCTCTGGCGAAAGGTTGCCCCGCAACACGATGGGTGAGAAGTGCACATACCAGTGCTTGTAGTCCTCCATGCGCCATCCACTGCATGATGACATGGGCATTGCAGCACCAGGGCAATCATAAGCGTGTCATGACATGCACCTTGCATTGTCATCATCCTTGCCATTCAGTTGTGATATGATTATGACATACTGCACAACATGATTATGGCTTACGTGCGGTTGGCAAGGTCTCCCAGGTCCCGTCCCAAGTCAGATGGGGATTGAATGGCTGCTCCACGCTTCAATATCTCACGCCTCACATCAATGTGAAGGCCATCTGCACTCATGAACCACTCCAGCTGGTGCTTGAGCAAGCCATACATGAAGCTGTGGTACACAGGCACCAGGTGGGCCAACCGGGCGTCCAGGTGTTTCAGCAGCAGGGGCAGGAGGGGCTGGGCGTGGCAGCCCACCACCCTAGGTTCGCCTTGGGACCACCCATGGATGAAGGGGGCACCACGGCTCATGATCTGCTCGTGGGTGAACTTCATGCGCACGTCATAGATGAGCACATACTCCTGCAGTCCGCCACCGCAAGCAAGGATGGTGTGTGCCAAGTGATCCTTGTGTCTGATTTCAATAGCACATGCTGATGTGTGTGTCAAGTGTTCCATACCTCCCGGTTGGAGCCTGGTAGGGTCTGCAGCGTTGGCGAGTCGTAGCCAAGGGGCGCCTTCTCTGTAGGGGGGTTGGGGGGCTTGCTGATGTTGCAGTTGTAGCACATCTTCAGGGCGCTGTGGCCCATGCCCCTGGTCAAAGTGGCTCTACATGCACACAATCACGCAATTCATTCCTCAATGGTTGTAATATGTTTGTGGGTGGTACATGGCAGGGTACGAGTTGTATTGGGATAGACTGGACTGGGAGGTGGTGGAATCATTTGTAGGTGCAAGCTGTTGGCCTTTGTCTCACTCACGTGGCTGGGGTATCAGCGATCGATACCACTGGGACTCCATGGATGCGGACAGGCTCAACACGGGCGGGAGCCACACCATCAAGACCTGGGCCTGGGTGTGGCTCCACTATCACACCCAGGTCACCCGGGCCCTCGATGTGCTTGCTGACTTCCTGGCAGATGGCCTTCATGTAGCCTGTCAGGTGAGACTGGTGCTTTCCTCCGTTGATGACGGCCAGCACTGAGCTGCACGCCCGCTTGCCGCACACCTCAGCCGGCACATCCAGCAGCCTCAACAGAATCACACCCACTGACCAGGTGCCGTTCTTGCCCATGGTCATCCAGTCAACCCCAATCATGAAGTGGGCTGTGTTGGGGGAGGTGGCCACAACCTCTGGTAGCTTGGGCTGCATCTCTCGCCATGCAGGGCCTGCCAAACAACAACATCATGACATTATGCATGCCTCTGTTCTAATCACCTGGCTATGCGGTCAATTCTATGCCATGGTCAACCCATGCCTACTCACTTGCCCGGAAAGAGCCAGCAGGTGGGTCCACGCCCCGAGCTCGCCTAAACCAGGTCATCACGTCCTTGCGCTCCATGATGTTCTTCACCACTGTGTCCCAGCCGAACAGAGACATGCTCCACCGAGGCCTCAAGGTGAACTCCTGTGGGCTCCCTGTAACCAAGCAAGGGGCAGCATACAACCCATGTATACCTGTACAAGTGTCAATAGAGCTTCACCATGCCCATGTAGATTGGTTTCACCTTTTTTCTTGTTCACATGGAAGCGAGGCGTCTCACAGTAGTCGCACTTGTCATCCTGGTGGGCGAGCCACTCAGACCTATGCATGCATGCACATGAAGGCAACCTTGACCCCAACAAACACCATGTGTAATGCGCCATGCATGCATAGCCTAATCCACACCCTTTCCCCTGATCTCACCGTCGTATCTTCGGGTAGGTGAAGCCTGGGCAGTACTTGTTGTTGGCCTTGTTGTCCTTGCCCGCGTTGCACACATGCACCTCGTACTCATTTGCGTGCTGGACGCCCTGCAAACTCATCAGCTGGTAGAAGCTGGTGATGAGGTTGAGATCAGGCTGGTTTGCAAGTAGCGCACGGATCAGCTTCAACACCCCCTTCATCTGCTCCTTGGTCAGCCTCATGTCCAAAAGCTGGCTCAGCCTGTCCAACAGGTCCTTGCCTGTCAAGGGGCAGTTCCTGTAATGGCATGCACAATGACAAGCAACTACTATATTGAACAACTCACTGCTTGTGATACTAATATCTGTTATTTCTAAGTACCTGAACACGGGTTGGTGAAGGTTGGCATCTAGCTTGAACACCTTGCTTCGACGTGCCCTGGCGCCATCCCCCCCTCCTTCATCCCCCTCTGGACCCCCCGGACCTCCTGGACCTCCTGGACCTCCTGGACCTGCTGGACCTCCTGGACCCCCGGGACCTCCTGGATACCCTTCCCCTTCCTCATCACTGTCTTCACTCCCACTGTCATCACTACCACCTCCGTCCCCTCCTCCGTCGACTCCTCCCCTTCCTCCTACACCCCCCTCTTCTCTGTCTCCACTCGCGCCGATTAAGGCCGGAAGTCGCCTACGTCATTTCCTCCCGGGAGGCATACTGCAGATAGCCCCAGGAAAGGCCGACTCATCGCCGTTGTAATCATTGAAAAACTCCAAGTTGTTGCGATGTTATAACTATTTGAAAAGTTACCTAACCCTGTACAGGGTCCTACCGACCCTGTACAGGGTCCTAGGCCACAGGGTTCTGCCGCACGGCTACAGGGTCCTGCGACATTAGGCTACAGGGTTCTGCCGCACGGCTACAGGGTCGTACGACATTAGTCTACAGGGTCCTGCCGCACGCCTACAGGGTCCTGCGACGTATGTCTACAGGGTCCTGCCGCACGCCTACAGGGTTGTGCGACCCACGTCTACAGGGTTCTGCCGCACGCCTACAGGGTCCTGCTACATTAGGCCACAGGGTTCTGCCGCACGCCTACAGGGTCCTGCGACGTTTGGCTACAGGGTTCTGCCGCACGGCTACAGGGTCCTGCTACATTAGGCTACAGGGTCCTGCCGCACGCCTACAGGGTCTTGCGACGTTTGGCTACAGGGTTCTGCCGCACGGCTACAGGGTCCTGCTACATTAGGCTACAAGGTTCTGCCGCACGCCTACAGGGTCCTGCGACGTTTGTCCACAGGGTCCTGCCGCATGCCTACAGGGTCCTACGACACACGTCTACAGGGTTCTGCCGCACGCCTACAGGGTCCTACGACATTTGTTTACAGGGTTCTGCCGCACGCCTACAGGGTTGTGCGACCCACGTCTACAGGGTTCTGCCGCACGGCTACAGGGTCCTGCGACACATGTCTACAGGGTCCTGCCGCACGCCTACAGGGTCCTGCAACGTTTGTCTACAGGGTTCTGCCGCACGCCTACAGGGTTGTGCGACCCACGTCTACAGGGTTCTGCCGCACGGCTACAGGGTCCTGCGACACATGTCTATTGGGTTCTGCCGCACGCCTACAGGGTCCTATGACACACTTCTGCAGGGTTCTGCCGCACGCCTACAGGGTCCTGCGACACACGTCTACAGGGTTCTGCCGCACGGCTACAGGGTCCTGTGACCCACGTCTACAGGGTTCTGCCGCACGCCTACAGGGTCCTACGACACTCGTCTACAGGGTCATACAGGTCTCACCGCTAGGTAGCTAAGGCATTCTATCACTAGTTGCTGATGGTGTGACAATGGCTGCAGCAGCAACATGACAGTGACGCAGCCCCGGCAACCACAGAACAGGAACAGCATTACGAGCATCTATTCTGTCATCCGTTCTTACTAGGTGCAGTACCGTGATTGATGTATGACTAGCTGCGGCTGAGGCTGTGCGCTGGCACAAAGAACATACGGCCGTAGCCTTCCCCGTCCTCAAAGCTGGTCACAAAGACTGTGAAGATCTTGGTGGCATCAAACATATACCAATGCTCATCTCCATAGCCCTGGTGCATGCTGCCCATGGCTGACTGCTGCGGGCGGTCCTGAACAGGTGGAAGGGGGTCAGCCTGCCGCTGTGATGCACCGGCTGCAAGCATCTGGGACTTCCTGGTGCCACCTGTGGTGGCTGCCTCCGCTGCTGCCTGCTCCACCCCACGCTTTGCTGACCTGTGCTGCTGTGGCCCACCTATACCGCTGGGCCCAGCAGCACCTTCTGCATCTCCGTCTCCTGGTGGCTCTCCCCCCCCCTGACCTCCTGCGTTAGCCGCTGCTTCAGCTCCTGCTGCTTGCTGTGGCCTGGGAACAGCCTGACCAGTTGCTGCCAAACATGAGGGGTGGGATGTAGGGCGGGTCAAGTAGATGCGGCTGACTGCTAAGCGTAGGAACACCCCAGGCAGCTTGGGGTGCTCCAAACGAACCCAGAACTGCACATGGCCAGCCCAAATGGCCCACTTGTCGTCATCGAGCCTGAACGGGATGCTGACCCAGGTGTTGTTGCGGGTTGAGGGGCGTTTGTACACACTGCTGAACACAATGGTGCCATTGCAGTCTGCTCGCTGGTAGTACCGCACTGGATACGGGGGTGCAGCGACCCGTGGAGCCTCCTTGGCCTCCTCCTCTGTCTCCCTTGCATTTAGGGCCTCACCGAACACCTGCTTGACGTGCCATGGGCGCCATGGGGTGGCCTCGTCGCTTTTCTGCAGATCCTGGACTGCCTTCATGCAGCCCCTCATCATGGCACCCGGGCTGTTCTGCAGTGGGCACTCTGCACTGCCCGCTCCCAGCAGCAGGGCCTGCTGCCCTTCCTGTGTCAGCTCATCCTTCAGGCGGGCCTTGTAGTCCTGCTGTGCCTCCGGCTCAGCCCGGTCAAGCAGCCTCTTGCTGGCGTTATGCCCGGCCACCCGCATGGCAATGTGGGCATCCAGCTGTGCTCCAGGAATGCCGCTGGTGGTGATGGACTTCAACTCATGCAGGTCACGCTCGATCCAGAGCTCGCCAAACAGGTATGTCCTGCCCACATTGCTCTCTTGCATGTACAGCCTGTGCACACCACAGCCATGATATCATGTTGATGCATGGTCTGCCTGCAGATGCATGCATTGTTGATTGGTAAGGTTGGTTTGCATGCTACTGTTAAAACTCTCACCTGCAGGCCGTTGTGTGGAGGTTGGGGCAGACTTGGTCAGTAGGCACAGACAGCTTGTCCTTGTTGTCGCCATGCGCAGCTGGAAGCAGAGGATCACGGCGGCAGCGCTCCAACCTGGCTGCATAGGTCTTCAGATGTGCATAGCCTGCCTCCATCCCCGCTGGTGTGGCGCTGTTCTCCGAGCCTGAATTGGGCACACAAATCCTCATTGTTAGGTATATGTTAGTCATCATGCACCGAGGGATTGTTAGGTATATGTTAGTCATCATGGGACCGTGCCTGTAGATGCTTGTTGGTTATTTACCTGGTGTCAAGTAGTGCAGCATAGCGCCCTCCAAGGCTGTCCACAACCCACGGTAGGGCTCTGGCAAAAGGTTGCCCCGCAACACGATGGGTGAGAAGTGCACATACCAGTGCTTGTAGTCCTCCATGCGCCATCCACTGCATGATGTCATGGGCATTGCAGCACCAGGGCAATCATAAGCGTGTCATGACATGCACCTTGCATTGTCATCATCCTTGCCATTCAGTTGTGATATGATTATGACATACTGCACAACATGATTATGGCTTACGTGCGGTTGGCAAGGTCTCCCAGGTCCCGTCCCAAGTCAGATGGGGATTGAATGGCTGCTCCACGCTTCAATATCTCACGCCTCACATCAATGTGAAGGCCATCTGCACTCATGAACCACTCCAGCTGGTGCTTGAGCAAGCCATACATGAAGCTGTGGTACACAGGCACCAGGTGGGCGAGCCGGGCGTCCAGGTGTTGCAGCAGCAGGGGCAGGAGGGGCTGGGCGTGGCAGCCCACCACCCTAGGTTCGCCTTGGGACCACCCATGGATGAAGGGGGCACCACGGCTCATGATCTGCTCGTGGGTGAACTTCATGCGCACGTCATAGATGAGCACATACTCCTGCAGTCCGCCACCGCAAGCAAGGATGGTGTGTGCCCAGGGATCCTCGTGTCTGATTTCAATATCACATGCTGATGTGTGTGTCAAGTGTTCCATACCTCCCGGTTGGAGCCTGGTAGGGTCTGCAGCGTTGGCGAGTCGTAGCCAAGGGGCGCCTTCTCTGTAGGGGGGTTGGGGGGCTTGCTGATGTTGCAGTTGTAGCACATCTTCAGGGCGCTGTGGCCCATGCCCCTGGTCAAAGTGGCTCTACATGCACACAATCACGCAATTCATTCCTCAATGGTTGTAATATGTTTGTGGGTGGTACATGGAAGGGTACAAGTTGTATAGGGATAGACTGGACTGGGAGGTGGTGGAATCATTTGTAGGTGCAAGCTGTTGGCCTTTGTCTCACTCACGTGGCTGGGGTATCAGCGATCGATACCACTGGGACTCCATGGATGCGGACAGGCTCAACACGGGCGGGAGCCACACCATCAACACCTGGGCCTGGGTGTGGCTCCACTATCACACCCAGGTCACCCGGGCCCTCGATGTGCTTGCTGACTTCCTGGCAGATGGCCTTCATGTAGCCTGTCAGGTGAGACTGGTGCTTTCCTCCGTTGATGACGGCCAGCACTGAGCTGCACGCCCGCTTGCCGCACACCTCAGCCGGCACATCCAGCAGCCTCAACAGAATCACACCCACTGACCAGGTGCCGTTCTTGCCCATGGTCATCCAGTCAACCCCAATCATGAAGTGGGCTGTGTTGGGGGAGGTGGCCACAACCTCTGGTAGCTTGGGCTGCATCTCTCGCCATGCAGGGCCTGCCAAACAACAACATCATGACATTATGCATGCCTCTGTTCTAATCACCTGGCTATGCGGTCAATTCTATGCCATGGTCAACCCATGCCTACTCACTTGCCCGGAAAGAGCCAGCAGGTGGGTCCACGCCCCGAGCTCGCCTAAACCAGGTCATCACGTCCTTGCGCTCCATGATGTTCTTCACCACTGTGTCCCAGCCGAACAGAGACATGCTCCACCGAGGCCTCAAGGTGAACTCCTGTGGGCTCCCTGTAACCAAGCAAGGGGCAGCATACAACCCATGTATACCTGTACAAGTGTCAATAGAGCTTCACCATGCCCATGTAGATATGTTTCACCTTTTTTCTTGTTCACATGGAAGCGAGGCGTCTCACAGTAGTCGCACTTGTCATCCTGGTGGGCGAGCCACTCAGACCTATGCATGCATGCACATGAAGGCAACCTTGACCCCAACAAACACCATGTGTAATGCGCCATGCATGCATAGCCTAATCCACACCCTTCCCCCTGATCTCACCGTCGTATCTTCGGGTAGGTGAAGCCTGGGCAGTACTTGTTGTTGGCCTTGTTGTCCTTGCCCGCGTTGCACACATGCACCTCGTACTCATTTGCGTGCTGGACGCCCTGCAAACTCATCAGCTGGTAGAAGCTGGTGATGAGGTTGAGATCAGGCTGGTTTGCAAGTAGCGCACGGATCAGCTTCAACACCCCCTTCATCTGCTCCTTGGTCAGCCTCATGTCCAAAAGCTGGCTCAGCCTGTCCAACAGGTCCTTGCCTGTCAAGGGGCAGTTCCTGTAATGGCATGCACAATGACAAGCAACTACTATATTGAACAACTCACTGCTTGTGATACTAATATCTGTTATTTCTAAGTACCTGAACACGGGTTGGTGAAGGTTGGCATCAAGCTTGAACACCTTGCTTCGACGTGCCCTGGCGCCATCCCCCCCTCCTTCATCCCCCTCTGGACCCCCCGGAGCTCCTGGACCTCCTGGACCTCCTGGACCTGCTGGACCTCCTGGACCCCCGGGACCTCCTGGATACCCTTCCCCTTCCTCATCACTGTCTTCTCTCCCACTGTCATCACTACCACCTCCGTCCCCTCCTCCGTCGACTCCTCCCCTTCCTCCTACACCCCCCTCTTCTCTGTCTCCGCGCTGTCCCTCCCTGTTGTCCTCCTCCCCCCTCCCACGCTGTTCGTCCCCTCCTCCCTGTCCCCTCCATGCACCCTCTGGAATCCTGGCACCCTCTTGTCCCGCTGAGGCTCCCTGATCCCTGCCTCCTTGCCCGTCCTCAGCCACCCCTCCTCCATCTCCTTGCCCGTCCTCATCCACCCCTCCTCCATCTCCACAGCTCCCCTGCACACATGTCGTCACAACATGCGGACAACATGTGGCCTGCGGCGCAAATTGTCCGCGATGAGGTGCACGCATTAGCTGCCTCATGCGCACATGTACGTCAGCCCGTACTAACTAAATGCAAGCGACATCTTACTGCCGACTCTTGCGATGTGTGTTGCTGAGCGTTAGGGGACTGGGCTTTCGCCTTAGCCTGCCTCTCCGCCCAAGCCTTCGCGCCTTCAGCCCCCACGAACTGGTGATGGCGCTTGGAACAGTGAGTGCGCATTCCTCTTTTGCTGCCTGATTCTCCGCACACTAGGCATTGAAAGGCTGTCTTCACCATGATTGCCTGTGTCTTGGGAAGCCTGGAGAGTAAATGATCGCATTGTGTCCGGCCATCGCGGCCCGCGTTGGCCATCGCGGCCCGCTCTCTGTGTACCCACCCGGCGTCGCTTGGTGGCCGACAAAGTGACTTTTGGTTAACTGTGGCGGGGACTCGAATTTTGTGAGTAAGCACCGCTACATCGTGTTGTGGCCGTCTTGCTAACCCGTAACAACAGCCTTAAAAATGTACCGCAACACGCTCGCCAAGAAGCCCACCGCCAAGAAGGTATAGTAATTCCTGTATCAATACCGCCTGCCTGCCGCGATGCCTTACCGTGCCAGGCACCTTCATGCGTTCATTAACTCCATGAACTATCGTTGCTGCAGGTTAAGGCTGCAGTCCCTCGCACAGCTGACTCTGGGCACGAGTCCGATGAATTGCCTTTGGCCCAGCGACCAAGGGGGCGGCCCCTTGAGCCTTTTGCCTCTTCTGGTGATGAAGGGGAGGGGGTGGGAGAGGAGGAGGAGCTGGAGGATGAGGGGGAGGGGGAGGAGGATGAGGGGGAGGGGGAGGAGGATGAGGGGGAGGAGGAGGAGGGGGCGGAGGAGGAGGAGATGGAGGGGGAGGAGGAGGAGGAGGAGGAAGAGAAGCAGAAGCAGGGGCCCGCCAAGAAACGGTCGCGCAAAGGGGGGAAGCAGGTCCCCGATGAGTTCAGTAAGATCGTCTATGCGCGGGTGAGCATGGTGTTGCGTGCCTATGTTGCCTGATTTGCTGGTGTCACGTTGCCTGTGGTCACGTTGCCATGTGATGCCATGTGATGTGTAGCGACCATGTGTCACGTTGCCATGTGTCACGTTGCCATGTGTTGCCATGTGTCACGTTGCCATGTGATGTGTAGCGACCATGTGATTGCAGTTCAGACATCATGCACCCAACGCCGACAAGCCCTTCAGCGTGTTGGGCAAATATGAGGTTAGTGTAGTGTTCACACAGCAATTGACCATAGCCTCAATTCATTACTGCCCATGTCACCTTGCTTATCTATACCCAATGCATCCTTGCAGAAAGATGCCGTCAGTCTCTGGGGCAAGTTCGCCCCCAAATACATCCGGATGTGGTGCCCGCGTTCTGTGGGCCAGGTGATTGTGCAATGAATGGTGTAGCCATGTAACCAACCTAATTTGCTCTCTGATGTACATGTTAGTGAATCAGTATTGGTGTGTGTTGTGCAGTACACCATCCCCGGCTGTGCACCAGGGGAATACCCCAAACTGGGCAGTAATTCGGTGGAGGCCAGGTGGAATGTCCCCATGCGGGCAATCATCGGCCTCGTTTGGAAGGAATTCACCAAGGCCAACCCACCCTACCTGGCTTTGCTGAGCTACTGGATGTTGCTGGCGGCATTCAAAAAGTGGGTAGCATGCATGCACCCATAGCATGCATCCATAGCATGCACCCATAGCATGCACCCATAGCATGCAACCCCTAGTATGCACCCATAGCATGCATCCACCCATCATGCACCTGTGGCATGGTACGCTTGAACGTGTAGGTCATACGATTGGGTCAGACGTCCGACCACTCCTAAGCAGCTGGCCCGAAAGCCGCAGACACCTCGTCAAGCAGAAGCGGCCCAGAAGGCAGATGGGGGGTGGGAGTCGAAGTTTGGATGCCGGTTGTTGGAAGGCAAGGCAGCAGCGGTGGCGGCTGGCATCCCGTTCAGCAATGACGATGTTGTACCCACTGACATGGAGCAATACCTGCCTTTAGCTGCTCAGCTGAAAGCAGCCTCATGTGAGTGGAGCCAGGACCCTGTGGTGTTGGGCCAGGACCCTGTGGTTCCACTATCACACCCAGGTCACCAGGACCCTGTGGTGAGGTGCCAGGACCCTGTAGGTGTGCAACAGGACCCTGTGGTGAGGTGCCAGGACCCTGTAGGTGTCAGCAGGACCCTGTGGTGTGGTATCAGGACCCTGTGGAGCTAACCCATGACATTGCGTGCACCCCTGATCGCAGAGAACTGGAAGAAACCAGACCAGACGCCAGAAGGCAAGCACCCGGAAGCTGCCAAGGCCTGGAAAGCAATGTCCCAGACATTCTATGACCAGTTTGACGAGGTGGCCCGTGACCTAGCAAGGTCTATCCCCGGCGGCAGCAATGCAGACCCGGTATGTACCTCATTGCAATGCTGGTTGAGGTATGCAGTTTTACATGTTGGCCGAGTATGTGTGCTTTGCTTGATGCTGTGCAGGTGGCGACGGAGGCGAAGGCCAAGACGCTGCTGTTGGAGGCATGCACCCAGTGCGTGATGTGTGTTGTGGATTTTGCGTGGCCAAAACTGTTGTGCCCTGTGATATGGCCACACAGAGTAAGACAGAGGCGATAGTGGAAAAGTGAGTGCCCATGCACCCCAATGCTCATGAGGACGTGCCCAAGTGTGTGCCATGTTTGCAATACAGGACCTGGAAATTGGTTGCAACGAAGTACCCCCAACCAGGTTCCCCAAACAGGCTGAAGTGGGACAAGTACTTCGCCTACTTCAACGACCACTTCGAGGGCATACAAGAACCCAGTCCCCCTGAGGGGTTAAAGCCATTCGCTAGCTTGTGGATCATATACAAGACAGGTGATGAGTGGGCATGACTAACTAGTTGTCAGCAGGCCTTCAAGGTAGCCATGCCTTCATGTCACTATCAACTATCATGTGCAGATGCGAAGATGAAGAGTCAAGGAGACACAGATTATGTGTACCTATGTGAAGTGCAGGGCAGAAAGGATTGTGCTACTTTGGCAGAGTTTGTGTTGAGCACTGAGCCCCCTACCCTTCCCTCTCCAGCCCCCTCCCCTGCCCCCCAGCCATCCCCAGCAGCAGGAGTGCAGCAGCCCCCTGCCCCCTCCCCTGCCCCCCAGCCATCCCCAGCAGCAGGAGTGCAGCAGCCCCCTGCCCCCTCCCCTGCCCCCCAGCCATCCCCAGCAGCAGGAGTACAGCAGCCCCATGCCCCCTCCCCTGCCCCCCAGCCATCCCCAGCAGCAGGTGTGCAGCAGCCCCATGCCCCCTCCCCTGCCCCACAGTCAGCCCCAGCAGCAGGTGTCCAGCAGCCCCCTGCCCCCTCCCCTGCCCCACAGTCAGCCCCAGCAGCAGGTGTGCAGCAGCCCCCTGCCCCCTCCCCTGCCCCACAGCCAGCCCCAGCAGCAGGTGTGCAGCAGCACCCAGCCCCAACCACTGTACAACAGCCAGCCTCAGCAGGGGTTGTGCGACAGCCCCCCGCCACACCAACAGCGGGTGTACCTGGATTGAAGGCCCCCACCACAGGCCTAAGAACTGCCCTGCCAGCAGGTGTGCAGCGGAGCCCTGCCCCCTCACCTGTCCTGCGGCGTGCACCAGCAGCACGTGTGCAACTCAGCCTTGCCCCCTCCATTCCCCTGTTGCAGCCCCACCGCCAGACACGCAGAGGGCAGTGGCCACAGGTGGGCACCAGCACCCGGGCGACAGGCACAGCAGCAGGTGGGCAGCAGCACCAGCATCAGCAGCAGGACCAGCGACAGGTGACTGAAGAGGAGCAGCAGCAGCCTGGAGGGGAAGGTGCTGGTCCCTCATCATCCAAGAGGCCGAGGCCTGCCGAGGATCAGGTAGGATCACAACATTACAGCACATAGGAGCAAGACAGCATCATAAAGCAGTGTGACAGTGGCTCAGATTCCCATTGCTTCATTTGCCATTGCAGGCCCTCATACAGTGCCTGATTCAGAAGGTGGACACCGTGCAGGACACAGTGAACAGATTGGAGGTGAGACCCAAGCTGCCAAAGAGGCATAACAGCATTTCCAACTTGTAAACGACCACACTGAATGTAGGATGAGCTGGTGGGCAGAAGGAGGCTCCACGTGTTGGCAAACACAGCCCTGACTGGAAGTGGCCAGTCAGGAGAGCAGGTGATCAGCTACAAACAACCTACAACAGGTTTAAACCTTGTGCAAGGTTTCCTTGACCTTGTGCAGGGTTTCAGCTACGTGGTGCAGGGTTTCATTAACCTAGTGCACGGTTTAACTGTCTCCAGCTGTGGCTCAGTAGGAAATGTGTGGATTGTGTTTGCAGGCAAGCACAGGAGGCACCCTGCTGCATGGAGGAGCAGTGCGGTTTCCTAAGAATACACAGGTACGAAAGGCATAACTAGCTAATATGAAACGATAGTGACGGGTACTTGTGAGCATGTCGTGCATTACTCCCTTACACGCAGGGAATGGAGTATCAGCTGCCCACCTTGCTGCCATACACAGGGGATGTCTACCAGCCTCATGAGCTAGAGCAGTGTCGCCTAGCAGCTCTAGCTCAAGGCCTGACCATCTTCCAGCTGCCACAGCTAGCCATAAATATGGCAGCGGTGGTTGCGGCTAGCATCTTGATCACCAGGGTGTATAACCACATGGTCTTCAGCTCGGTCAATGCCAACAGCAAGACACAGTATGGCACTGGCCAGAGGGTGCAGGTGGTGTTGGCCAAGTCGGACAAGAACAGCAGTGGCGACCTTGACACAACCCTACAGCTGTTGTCAGACAAATATAACGCGGCTGTGTACAGCACGCTGACAGCAGAGAAGAAGAAGGAGGTGAGAGACAGCTAGATTAAGGTGTGCAGCAGATGACACAAGCCACAGCAGTAGTACATAGCCATTGCGGCAGAGGCATTTCCTAACTTACCTAGAGTCAGGGCTGCATGAAGCACAATAGACAGCACTCTGGGTGTGTTTGCAGGTGGATGAGGCCAAGAAGGTGTTGACGCAGTACCTCACTCTCCTGCAGCCGGTGCTGAAGCAGCTGCTGGGCCGCCCCCTCAACGCCCTAGCTACCATCATCACTGACCCCACCTGGCAGCGTTGCCTGAACAGGAAGGGGGAGCTGGTGACTACACTGGCCAAGCAGCTGGCTCAGGCACAAGCTCCCCACACCGACTTCCTCCCTGTTGGCCCAGGGATGGATGACGGCCTGGTGTTGCTGCTGGCTCTCCAGGACTTCCCCCTGGTTGCCTACATGGGCAGCCACAAACTGTCCCGGTTGGCTGCAGCCCATTGCCGGCGGACGGCTGATGGTAAAAAGCAAGTGGTGGAAGTGGAGGACATGGATGCCCTGGCCCTGACCTTGCCACATCAACTGGGCACAGAGGTCCTGGTGAAGGCTGGGCAGCTGGTGTTGTTCCGAGGCAACACGGTGCATGCTGGCAACGTGGGGGTGGCTGGCTCGTGCTGCGCCAGGCTGTATGGCTTTGGCCGGCCTGACACAGTGGCTGACAACACCACCATGAACACCTCTGAGCTGGGGGACTTGTACCATGGGTTGTTTCAGCCCATCCAGGATGAGGGCATGGGGCCCAAGATGGCAGACTGGAACAGGCGCGGCATGGCAGGCCAGTGGGTCAGAATCTCAGAGCCATACAGGCCTGATCAGCGTATTTGAACGATTGACAATGCATGGACAGCATGGGCTGGGGTGGTGCCAGGACCCTGTGGTGTGGTGCCAGAACCCTGTAGACATGTGTCGCAGGACCCTGTAGCCGTGCGGCAGAACCCTGTAGACATGTGTCGCACAACCCTGTAGGCGTGCGGCAGAACCCTGTAGACGTGAGTCGCACAGACCCTGTAGCCGTGCGGCAGAACCCTGTAGACATGTGTCGCAGGACCCTGTAGGCGTGCGGCAGAACCCTGTAGACATGTGTCGCACAACCCTGTAGGCGTGCGGCAGAACCCTGTAGACGTGGGTCGCACAACCCTGTAGGCGTGCGGCAGAACCCTGTAGACGTGTGTCGCATAACCCTGTAGGCGTGCGGCAGAACCCTGTAGACAAGTGTCGCAGGACCCTGTAGCCGTGCGGCAGGACCCTGTAGCCTAACGTCGCAGGACCCTGTAGGCGTGCGGCAGGACCCTGTAGACAAACGTCGCAGGGCCCTGTAGCCGTGCGACGGAACCCTGTAGCCAAACGTCGCAGGACCCTGTAGCCGTGCGGCAGAACCCTGTAGCCAAACGTCGCAGGACCATGTGGATGTGCGGCAGAACCCTGTAGCCAAACGTCGCAGGACCTTGTAGCCGTGCGGCAGAACCCTGTAGCTAAACGTCGTAGGACCCTGTAGGCGTGCGGCAGAACCCTGTGGCCAAACGTCGCAGGACCCTGTAGGCGTGCGGCAGAACCCTGTAGACAAACGTCGCAGGACCCTTGGACGTGCGGCATAACCCTGTAGACGTGTGTCGCAGGACCCTGTAGGCGTGCGGCAGGACCCTGTAGACTAACGTCGCAGGACCCTGTGTGCCAGAACCCTGTGGGTGTGCAGCAGGACACAGTAGGCCAGGACCCTGTGGTGCCAGGACCCTGTGATGTGGTGCCCGGACCCTGTGGTGTGGTGCCAGGACCCTGTGTGCCAGGACCCTGTGGTGTGGTGCCAGGACCCTGTGGTGTCTGGACCCTGTGGTGTGGTGCTAGGACCCTGTAGGCCAGGACCCTGTGGTGTGGTGCCAGAACCCTGTAGGCCAAGACCTGGTGGTATGGTGCCAGGACCCTGTGGTGTGGTGCCAGAACCCTGTAGGCCAGGACCCTGTGGTGAGGTGCCAGGACCCTGTGGTGTGGTGCCAGGACCCTGTGGTGTGGTGCCAGGACCCTGTAAGCCAGGACCCTGTGGTGTGGTGCCAGGACCCTGTGAGCCACAACCCTGTGGTGAGGTACCAGGACCCTGTGGAGAAAGACACACATCGTAGGACCCTGTACAGGGTCCTGCCACACATGGTCGAAAGCATCCAAACGGGGTCAACATGACCAACCACCGGCTATGTAGGAATCCTAACTGGGTTCTATCACATAGGGATGCAAAGAATGATTATAATATCAACACTCATAGGGTACACAGGACCCTGTACAGGGTCCTACGACCATGATGTCGCTAGGACCCTGTACAGGGTCCTAGGACACGGGCCATAGCTCATCACTGGCTGAGACTTTTTGCATGCCACCTACTAGGTTGGGCAGCTGTAACCACCCTCCACAACCTCTCATACTCACACTTCATGAAAAGTCACTTTGGTCACACGGTGCCAACTCCCTTAGCCAAAATCAGGGTCACAGCCCCACACCTGGCCCAGCAACTCGACACCGAGTGAGAATTACACTTTGGCCCAAGAGAGTCTTGTCATCCTCTAGGTCACAGCAACCCACATACCAAGTCTCAGACCTCAACTCTCAGGTTTTCCAAGCCAGCCAGGCCTTAATTTGCACGAGTGAAGGGGAAGGTGCATTGCATCACACCCAGCTCGGAGTGTTTTGTCAACAAGGGTGGCTGGCCCTAGAGGATCACCGCGCTCATAGCCAAGATGGCCCTGACCGCTGAAGTTAGAAACATCACGTAGTACTTCCCAGACTGTGTCTCTCCCATCCTCGTTAGGTGCCATGCACAAAGTAGTCCATGCTTTCCATTTGCCTTGCACACATGGTGCAGTCGACACCTTGCAGATCACGCAGCGGTCCAACTTGACCAAAGCGCCCTCCACCTGCACATCTTCCCCTTTGTAGGGATGTGGGAACGTTGGCATGTACCTGCAAAGTGTACATAGGAAGTGTTGCATGTGGGGACTTGTTGGGCTATGACATCCTTCACGGCATTGCGGTCTTTGGTTGAAACTATGCCGGAATTGCCTGCATTTTTACCTTTAGCTGAAACCAAGGCACAACACTACTGTGACCATTGTCGACACCCCTTATCAGTCTCATAGCTTTATTTTACGTCCGTGCCCCTTAGCACCACACAGTGTGCGATGTGATGTGATCACCTGCCACTGTGCACTTGCTGCATGCATGGTGGTCCAGCCAATTCTATTGCGTACCTTATGCACAAACGAGCTTGAAGGTGTAGTTTCAGCCCAGATGTCGCCCTGGCTGGACCGGGGGCCGGGTTTGCAGCACCCCTGCATGGTCGCAGTCGGGTCCACGGTTAGTGAGCCACACGCGCTCATTGTTGCAGCTATGCAACGGAGCAAGTGCGAGCTGTCCTTACTCGCAGCTAACCCAGCAGGACGGCCGACGACATGTGTTCGGGAAAAGTTTGCGACTCGGGCAGCGAGCGGTACGGGCTATACACAGCAATTTCGGCCTTGCAGCTATGATCAAAACAAGCTTGGCATTAAGGTGTCGACTTTGGTGGGCGCAAGGAATAACCGGGGGACAGCCCTGACGGGACCTCTACAACGAGCGGGTGCAAAAATCGCGGCACGAGGTGGCCTGGTTGGCCCATGCTGGCCCATTCGAACATTTTCTCACGGGTGTCACAGCTGACTTTGGGATAGTGCAGGTTCTGCTTGCTTTGTGGCACCACATCAGAGCTGTCCTGACCAACTCAGTGCAAACACTGTGAACCGCCTCACAGCGACCTGCTCATGCGATGTAGTAATCATGGCAGATGTCGCGGTAGGCAGTAGCTGCCAGACCAGTAGATGCCAGACCAGCCAGACCAGGCTAGGGGTAGCTGCAAGACCAATTGGGGCACTCAGGTATAGGAGGGGGTCACCTGAAGGTCAGACATAATCCTAGGCATTAAGACTAAGGCCTTGGAGGTCAAATGACTTGAGAGGTAAGGCCGGCCCGCCCGCCCGCCCGCCCGGCCCGCCCGCCCGATCGACCCGCCCGCCCGCCCGGCCGCCCGCTCGCCCGGCCCGCCCGCCCGTCCGACCGGCCCGCCCGCCCACCCCGGCCGCCCGCCCGCCCGCCCCGCCCGCCCCGCCCGCCCCCCTGTCTTTCGTGGATGGTATGTATTCTGTTCTTTGTTCAGTGACGTGCACTGCATGCTCTTCATGTGTCAGTATAGTCTAATGTGATGCAATGTAACATCCACCGCAATGATGCTTAGTTCGACCGACGTGCGGTGTTTTATAACGTAGGCCGCTTGCACACAACTTTTGTTGACCCGCACTTCGACGAGTGCAAACCTGTTGAGAGAAGCTGCGGTCACTCTTACTTGCATTTTTATCCCCGCTGATCTTATCCCTCTGTACCCAGTCTTGGACGCCAGTGGGAGCAGCCTCTTAGTGTTTGCAGAATGTGCGAAAGCAGCGCGGAGTACGATTTCATCGGTTTTGATAGCGACGCGCTGATAGAGATGGACGCGAGGATTAAGTTGTACGAGGAGACAAAGGTCAGTGAGGAAGACCCTAGTGAAGGTGCCAGCAGTAGGCGGGTGCGCTGGAGGCAACTGATTGGTTGCCTGTCACGCTAAGCAGATACGGTCCCAGGGCAGGTCCATCATGGGTCCGTGCCTCGCAGCCCTTGTACAAAACCCTCAACAACCAGGACCTCCAGCTTCGTCGTGAACAAGCAATAAGGGAGGTCACTAGCGTGCTGGGCATCTCCGACGACGACGCCTCGCGGGTGCTGCGGAAATACCAGTGGTGCGCGCACCTTCCTCGCCCTTTCCCCCGCACGCCCCCCTGCTCCGGCGCGAGCTCCGGCGCAGCACCACCCGTGTGCCCCTCGCAGGGATGTGAAGTGGGTTTACGACCAGTGGTTTACGGACATGGACGCCGTGAAGGCCTCAGTGGGGCTGCAGGATACAGGGCCCAGCGCCGCCTCCGCAGACCATGTGAGCTGAGGCACCCAGCCAGCCAGCCATTCAGGCAGCCGGGGTGTCAGCCAGGGCATCAGCCAACCAGCGAACTAGGCAGCTATCCAGCCATCCAGCCAGCCAGCCAGCCAGGAAAAAGGGATCAAGGCAAAAGGGATCCAGCCAGCCAGGCAGCCTGCCAGCAGGGGGACAGATGGGCAGGACCCAGGCAGCTGCCCCAGGCCTGAGTGGCCATATAGGTGGCTGCTGAGCAGGGGCCCATGGAAGGGGGTGGGAAGGCAGTGCTGTGTGGCTGGCTGCAGGCCACCTGCATGGTGTGCTTCGACACCTTCCCCCTGTCAGAGATGCGCAGCGCCGCCTGCCGCCACCACTACTGCAGCGCCTGCTGGAGGGGGTACGTCAAGAACGCCATCCACAACGGGCCAGCCAGCCTGGACCTGCGCTGCCCTACGCCAAAGTGCAAGGCATGCGTGAGTGCCCACCACAGCAAACCACGCCCCTGACCTGCCCCGCCCTGCCCTTAACCCCTCTTCTGCCCACACCCGCTGCAGGTGCCAGCTGAGCTCATTTTGTCGGTGGCAGAGCCTGCTGATGCGAGCCGCTGGTCAACCTTTGCGCTGCGCTCCTTTGTGGAGGACAACCGCAACATGAGCTGGTGTGGATGCTTCCGCCCCCGCCCCCCCGCCCCCGCCCCCCGCCCCCGCCCCCGCCCCCGCCCCCGCCCCCGCCCCCCCGCCCCCGCCCCCCCGCCCCCCGCCCCCGCCCCCCGCCCCCGCCCCCGCCCCCGCCCCCGCGCCCCCCCCCCCCCCGCCCCCGCCCCCGCCCCCGCCCCCGCCCCCGCCCCCGCCCCCCGCCCCCGCCCCCGCCCCCGCCCCCGCCCCCGCCCCCGCCCCCGCCCCCGCCCCCGCCCCCGCCCCCGCCCCGCCCCCGCCCCCGCCCCCGCCCCCGCCCCCGCCCCGCCCCCGCCCCCGCCCCTTTCAGCCTCCGCTCTGCGTTGCCCCTGCTGTGCCCCAGGTGTGTGGGTCAAGGTTGTGAGGCGGCAGTGGAGTGTAAGGTGGACCGGGCCGCTGGTGAGGCGCTGGACGTCAGCTGCTCCTGCTGCGGCGCCACCTTCTGCTTCAGCTGCCACGAGGACGCACACAGACCTGTGAGGGGGGAGGGGGAGGGGGGGAGATCAGGGCCAGGGCCAGGGCCAGGGTGTGTCTCTTGTTGCCTCCTGCCCAGCCTGACCACCCCGCAGAGCTCAGCCTCTGCCATCTCCTGGCTCGCAACAGGTCATGTGTTCAGTGGCACGGCAGTGGGGGATCAAGAGGTCTGCAGAAGGTGTGAACGTGACCTGGATCATCGCCAACACCAAGTCCTGCCCCAATTGCCAGCGGCCTATAGAGAAGAACCAGGGCTGCATGCACATGACCTGCTCACAGGCAAGACCAGGGCAGGGGCAGGGGGAGGGGGAGGGGGAGGGGGAGGGGGAGGGGGAGGGGGAGGGGGAGGGGGAGGGGGAGGGGGAGGGGGAGGGGGAGGGGGAGGGGGAGGGGGAGGGGGAGGGGGAGGGGGAGGGGGAGGGGGAGGGGGAGGGGGAGGGGGAGGGGGAGGGGGAGGGGGACATTGCCCACACCACTGTTACGCGTGTGGTGTGCAGTGCAAGCACGAGTTCTGCTGGCTGTGCCTTGAGGAGCGGAAAGATCACGCTGACTGCAACTGCAACAGGTACAGGTGGCCAGCCAGAGCACACAGGCCCAGGGGGGGGGGGCGACCTACCAACTGGCAGTGTGACTGTGTGTGACTGTGTGCGACTATGTGTGACTATGTGTGACTATGTGTGACTATGTGTGACTATGTGTGACCATGTGTGACCATGTGTGACCATGTGTGACCATGCGTGACCATGTGTGACCATGCGTGACCATGTGTGACTATGTGTGATCATGTGTGACCATGTGTGACCATATGTGACCATGTGTGACCATGTGTGACCATGTGTGGCTGTGAGAGTGGGTGGGTGAGCGGGGGGAAAGGACACACATGCATGACACGTGGTTTTGGGGTGGTCTAACAGCCTCATGCAGTTGCCAAGCAGCCAGCTAAGAGTTTGTGGTGGGGTGGATCACAGGTTTGTGGAGGAGGTGAAACGGGAGAGGGGAAAGCAAAGCCTGGACCGCTACATGCACCACTTCGAGCGGTGGGGCGAAGCAACGGCAGAGAATCGGCCCTTTGGAACACCTTCCTCCACCCCCCTCATTCCCTTCTTGTCACACCTTATTACTCCCTGTCTTACACCTCACTCAGATAGTCTTACTGCTGCCAACTTACCCCTCCCTGCCTTCATAGTCCCTATCACTGCCTGCCTGCCCTGCCCCTGCCTGCCCTGCCACTGCCTGCCCTGCTGCCGCCTGCCCTGCCCCTGCCTGCCCTGCCACTGCCTGCCCTGCCTCTTCAGGTGGGATGCTCACCAGAAAGCTTTGGCACAGGCGCAGTCAGACAGCGCCATCGTGTCCCGCGAGTGGCTGGAACGACTGAGTGAAGCAACCAAGACCTCCACCTTCCATCTGGAGTTCATCATGGACGCATGGCAGCAGGTGACACACCAACCCCACAGCCCTCCCACCCACCTCACTCCTTCAACCGTAACCCCAACCCACATTGTCTCTGCTTGCCTCCAATTCCTGCCTGCAAGACCCTGTCTGCTTGACTGACTGTCTGCCATGGCTTATCGAGTGCCTCAAGGTGCCTCTGGCCCTCCCCCCTGCCTTCCCCCTGCCTACCCCTGCCTACCCCCTCCCTCCCTCCACCTCCTCCCACCCCCCTTCCAACTCCGCCCGCCCGCCCGCCCGCCCGCCCGCCCGCCCGCCCGCCCGCCCGCCCGCCCGCCCGCCCGCCCGCCCGCCCGCCCGCCCGCCCGCCCGCCCGCCCGCCCGCCCGCCCCGCCCGCCCGCCCGCCCGCCCGCCCGCCCGCCCGCCCGCCCGCCCGCCCGCCCGCCCGCCCGCCCGCCCGCCCGCCCGCCCGCCCGCCCGCCCGCCCGCCCGCCCGCCCGCCCGCCCGCCCGCCCGCCCGCCCGCCCGCCCGCCCGCCCGCCCGCCCGCCCGCCCGCCCGCCCGCCCGCCGCCCGCCCGCCCGCCCGCCCCGCCCGCCCGCCCGCCCGCCCGCCCGCCCGCCCGCCCGCCCGCCCGCCCGCCCGCCCGCCCGCCCGCCCGCCGCCCGCCCGCCCGCCCGCCCGCCCGCCCGCCCGCCCGCCCGCCCGCCCGCCCGCCCGCCCGCCCGCCCGCCCGCCCGCCCGCCCGCCCGCCCGCCCGCCCGCCCGCCCGCCCGCCCGCCCGCCCGCCCGCCCGCCCGCCCGCCCGCCCGCCCGCCCGCCCGCCCGCCCGCCCCGCCCGCCCGCCCGCCCGCCCGCCCGCCCGCCCGCCCGCCCGCCCGCCCGCCCGCCCGCCCGCCCGCCCGCCCGCCCGCCCGCCCGCCCGCCCGCCCGCCCGCCCGCCCGCCCGCCCGCCCGCCCGCCCGCCCGCCCGCCCCGCCCGCCAACCACCTCCCACCCCCCCTCCCCCCTCCTGCCTGGCTGCAGATCATCAAGTGTCGGCGGGTTTTGAGCTGGACCTACACCTACGGCTACTACAGCTTTGACCCGCAGAGCCCCACAGCCAAGGCTGACGCAAACAACAAGACCTTCTTCGAGTTCCTGCAGGTCCAGGGGGGACGGGGGGGCAGCAGGGGGTGGCAGGGGGCAGCAGGGGGCGATAGTGGGCGGTTGGGGGGCGGCAGGGGCTAGCAGGTGATGAGGGTATGGGGCACACAGGGGGCTGCCGAAGAAAGAAAGAAAGAAATATACTCCCCCCGAAGCTTCAGGGGGCGGGCACTAAGGAATCGCGCGCCGCTTCTGGCCTTTCACACCATGGGAGGGGCCCCCGCGGGCTGACGTATGCTCAAAGGGCACTCTCACAGCATGACACACTCCGGCTCGAAAACGTGTCTACCCTCCTGAGCTTCATAGAGAATTAGCCTACTCCACTCCAGCTCCCACCCCGCACGATGGCGTGCACTGCCCTCAAGAGAGATCGATTACGCCAAATATTTCTGGCCCCTTGCGGGTGTCGATCCCCTGGCCTCTCGCAAGAAGAGGGAGGTTTGTAGCTACTGAACCACAGAGAGAGAGGCATTACAGCACCAGTGGCAGGGCCACCGTCACACTGTCTGGGGCAACACACGCTCACACAGAGCAAACAGCCCTCATGGGCACCAAGGGGGTACAGGGGGAGGTCTAGCGCTCGTCAGGCCTGCCACACTCTACCCGGACTGCACTAGGCGACAGACAGCAAGGACAAGGCACAAAGCTCTAAAGGCGTCCTTAGCGTCCCCACCACCTGCCTACTAGGAGGCCCAGCTAGACAAGGGAGACAAGACAAGGCAACTACCCCCAACGGCCAGGCTAGGCTAGATCAAACTCAGTCCAAATCAACAGGTAGCATGTCCTCTATGGCTCCAATGTCAGGCAGGTGGGTGCGTAGCTGCCTGGCTTGGCCGTCACCATGGGTGCAAATGAAAGGGTGATTGTGAGGAATGGAGTTCCCAGCAGGCCAGTTGTGGGGGATGGTGTGTAATGCAACAAAGTCCTGCACTTGAGACCAGAAGTCGCCTACAACATAGCGGCACACTCTGTCACGTAGGGACAAGGCAGGGGTGGCATCAGGTAGGGCGTCAGCCAGATGCCAAAGCTCATCCAAGGAGGCTTGTCTTAGGGCATGGGCTTCAGCATGGTCCCTAGCAGCTAGTTGCCGTGCCCACCAGACCCGCCGACCGCGCCACATGGCTCCCAATGCAGCCAAGCAGACCACATCCCACACCCCCTGGTGGACATGGGTGGTGCAAGGTGACATGGCCAGCCAGACATGCGCAGTGTGGAGGTGAACAGCAGGGGGCAAGGCTCGGCGCAGTTCGCGCACTACGGCACAGGCTAGGGGGCAGTCCCAGAAAGTGTGGCGCCTCATGGCACTGCCTTGAGCATCAGCCCTGGCCTGCCCTTGGAGAGAGGGATCTCGCACATGCTCCCAGCCGCATGGGCAAGCCATGCCGATGTTGAGACCCCCCGCACAAGGGACCCCGTTGACTGCTAGTCGCCACATGACCTCCTTTGATGAGTTCAGCCAGGGTAGCTTCCATAGGGTGGGGACGCGTGAGGCAAGCCAGGCCTCCCCTTGAGCTTGAGTGGCGGGGGGTGAGGAGGGGAGTGGTAGATGGGGGGCAGAGGTAGGTGTAGGGGGAGGGGACCACATCCCGGCCAGAGCGTCCTTGACAAACCGAGCGTTGGCTTCCGCCCGCAGCATGGTGACCGGCTCCATGAGCACCCGGGTGAAGCACTTGACCGTGGCACCCTCAAGGATGGGGATAGGGGAGGGGGCTGGGGCCCTGCCCGTGGGGGGGGCCTTAGGCAGCCAACCTAGCCGGTCCATCACCATGGCTACTGCCACCCTCTGCAGAGCTTGGGGGTCCGCTGGGGCTGGCAAGGGAGCTTGCCGTGCCACCTCTTGCTGCCAACCGGTGGGCAGGCGGGCCCACATGGCGAAGAGGCCTGTAGCGCAGCGGGCTGGATTGGCTCGAACGGCCACAGCTATGCTCCTAGCAACCTGTTCCTCCCCCCACACCGCCCGCTGCCACTCCCTGGACCCCACCCTGTCCCCCCGGCCCGCTGGCTGAGTGACCCGGCAGAGGTGGAGGAGGCTGCTGAGGTTGGTGAGGGAGGGGATGGCTGCCAGCTCTTGAAAGCCTGTGGTTGCCCACTCTGCCACCCACTGCAAAGCTTGAGCCCCCGCCTGCTGTGGGAAGGGGGCAGGGGGCTGCTGGGCGTCCTCCATGGCCAGTAACGGGTTGCCCCACACTGGGATATGGCTGCATGCTGGCCCAACTGGCAGCGGCAGCTCCGGTGTGAGGTCTGTTGGGCAGCCCAACCCGCGGAGGGCTGCCACAATGCGCCGTAGGAGGCCAGGCAGGCCAGCCTCTGGGAGGTTGCCGCTCACGCCTGGCTTGGCCCGGGCTAGGGCTAGGAGGTGGAAGGCAGGGTGGAGGTGGGGGCTGGCGGTGAGGAGGATGAGGGGAGTGAGGGACATCCACGCCGCCCGATGAGGCGGGCGCTGCAAGCGCTGCAGCTGGTTGCGTAGGTGGCGTTGCCTGCCGGGAGTGGTTGCTTGCATGGCTGCTTGCAACTCCCGGCGCCGGCGGACCTGCATGGGCTGCAGGGGGAGGCCATCACAGGCCAGGAACCCCAGCAGCTTGCACGCCCACACCGCATGGCGGGCCAGCATGTGTTGCTTCCATGGCAGGAGGCCAACCCCCCCCTGGCTGGGCGCCCCGGACAGGAGCAGGCCTGGGACCCCGGGCATGGGGCTGCGGGTGCTGCTGTCTGGTGGGACCCCTCTATCTACCAGCTTCTGGGAGGCTGAGGTGATGCGCTGCAGGAGGGGAGGGGGGGGGAGGCCCATGAACTCCCCATGGAACAGGAAGCGACTAACGGCAAACGTGGAGGCCGCTAGGCCCCTTCCCATGGCTGACATGTGCAAGCGGGCTAGCTTAGTGAAGGAGTGCTCTACCCCCTCAATCAGCCTTGTCCAAATGGAAGTGGTGTGTGGTACATCATCAATGTCATTGTGGATGTGCACCCCCAGGGCCTTGTGTATGGTGACCACAGGCATACCGCATACAACACTAGGTGCAGGATGCGTGGTGGGGTGGCCTACGTGTAAGAGGGTGCTCTTGTCAGTGTTCATGTCTTGACCTGAGGCCTGCTTAAAGACTGCCATGCACAAACACAAGGGCTGCACATCAGCCTCAGTTAAGGAGCGAATGAAAACTTCTGTGTCATCAGCAAACTGCATGCACACGCGGCGCTGGCCAGCCACTACAACGCCCAGGCTAGGTTGCGCATGCAGCCAACACGACAAGGCCCAAGCCACAAAGAGGTAGAGGGAAGGGGACAGAGGGCAGCCCTGACGCACTCCAGCCTCCCATTGGGCCCACGGGGACTTGCACCCATTGACTACCACGCAAGCGCGACAATCTGACAGCAAAACCTTCACCCACGGCAGAAAGGCACCTGCTCCTACAGCCTCAATCACAGCATACAAGAAGGGGCGACTGATGGTGTCATACGCTTTGGCAAAGTCAATGAAGGCCACTGCTGCTGAACTAGGCAACCCTGGCATGCCCTGCTGTGCACGCAAAGCCGCTGGGAGCAACTGTAGGAAGTGGATGTTGTCCCCTATTAGCCTGTTAGGCAGGAAAGCTGACTGTTCTGGGCCTATGCTGTCACCAAGCACACCCACCAAGCGGGCATTCAACACCCGTGCCAGGACACGATAGTCAGTGTTCAACAAGGTGATGGGCCGGTAGTTGGCTGGTGAGGTGGCGTTGCCTGATTTGCTAATGGGGCACACCGCCCCCCACGTGAACATATGCGGCATGGTGTGCGTGTTGCCTATGGCTGTGAAAAGGAGGGCAAGCAGGGGCTGCAAGCAACCCCTCCCTACCCGCCACACATTGACTGGCAAACCATCAGGGCCTGGGGCAGAACCTGGTGCCATGTGCTTGCAAGCCACCCTAACCTCCTCACAAGACACTTGAGGAGCACCAGCCTGACTAGCCACATCATGGTCCACTGGGTTGGCATGCGCCCGAACAGCAGCCAGCACGTGTTGCACAGCCTCACTGTCACACACGGGGTCAGCAGAGATGTGTGCATAGTGGGCTACTAGGACTGAGGCAATGGAGGAGGGGGTGGTGGCTAACCCCCCCCCGTGTGTGCGGACAGCGGTCAGGGAAGAGTTAGCATGAGCAAGCACCCCCTTGAAATGGCCTGCTGCCCGCTCCCCCTCATGCAACCACTGCCACCTAGCTCTCAAGTCAGCAGGCGTGGAGTGGGCTGCAAGGGCTTTCACATACTGAGCTTTGGCTTCCACCACTCGCTGCAAACTGTGCGCCGTGCTACCTGCTGTGAGCTCTAAGGCCTGGATAGCAGCAACCAACTCTCTGTCAGCTACGTGTACCTCCTCAGCCCCTGGAGCTTCTCGCAGAGTCCTAGCCTTGGTGTTCAACACCCTGATCATACCGCCAAGGGCAACCTTGAAGCTAGGCCACCACTCAATGATGTCATTACCCCTAGGGGCAAGAGCAAGTTGGGAGGCTGCCCACCCTTGAAACTGTTGAAGGAGCACGTCATGCTTGTCAAAATGGATGCGGTGGCGAGGAAAGGGGTTGCCCTTGTGAGTCTTGGCTACTCCTGGCCTGATATGCATGACTACAGGTCTGTGGTCTGACACGGTGCGACAATCCACATGGCATTGCTCTACAAACTGTAGCAGGGCAGTAGGGGCGAAGATCCTGTCAAGCAACCGACATCTTGCATGATGAAAGCAAGAGAAAGTGTGGGAGGTTGGGTGCTTATGCCGGTAGCAGTCTATCAGGCTGTGAGTGGTGAGCATGGTGTTCATGGCTTGTGGCACCGAGCCCGTAAAGTCAGCAATGGTGGACTGGTGGTGGGCTGTAGTGCCTCCCCCCCCCAAGTGTTGATGCTCACGAGAGTTCCTATTCCACCCAGGAAGGCAATCCCTAGCACCGTGGAAGACCATGTTCATATCCCCCAACAACACTATGTGGCTATTGGGACGGGAGTGATGCTGAACCCATGGGCAAACGACCTCATCAAGGTACCTAGCCTGGCCGGCACCCTCACAAGGCATATACAGGCACAAGAGCGTGAGGTCATGGCCGAAGCAGGTCAAGCGCACAGCAATCCTACGACCATCACACTCAGGGTGGACATTGTTAGGGTGCATGGTGATCTGGCCGGCATGCAGGAGGTCAGAGCGCACTAGGACTCCTACACCCTTGCTAGCCCCTGTAGGGTTGTTGGCCCAAAAGCACGTGTACCCCGGAATGCCTAGGTCGGAAGCCGCAGCCTGGATCCTAGCCTCCACTCCTGCTGGGCTGGTGTGGCTGTCTGCCCTACTTGCCCCGCTGAGCTTGGTCTCTTGAACGCACACCACGTGCAGCCGCAAGACCTTCCCCCACAGATACACTAGGTCATGCACTTTGGTGCGGTGGGTGAGGCTGCAACCCTCTGACCACACACCCTGGGCAGTGGATGCACGGTTGGCAAAGCCCTGGATGTTGTGTGTGGCAAGGCGCAGGCCAGGGGCATGGCTGCCAGGAGCGAAGCTAACTGCGCGTGGTTGTGTCATGGGGGGGGAAAGGCCTAGGACACTTGCCCCTGCTGGGTGCCATCGCCTTGCTCATCCCCGCTACCCACTACCGGCTGGGTGGCCTGTGGGCTGCATGTAGCAGGGCTGGTGCTCCCCTCCCCTGTCCCTGGGCCTTCCACTGCTTGCATCCCCTCCGGGTGAGGGGAGGGCTGGATGGTGTCACCGGGGGCAGGGGTGGTGGGCTGGGGCTGGGGTGTGGGCGAGGGGGCATGGGGGACTGGTGCCTCACCTCGGCGAGGGCCTGGGAGGCCCTCCAAGGCGAGGTGCCGAGGGAGGTTCTTGATGTAATAGGTGATCTGCTTCTGGCAGCTGGGTGTGCCAGGTCCCAAGCCTCGCGTATGTGGTGCCGGCTGTGACCTGTCCCGGGTCCAGGCTGCGGAGGCGGCTGCGGGCAGCTTCACAGCAATGGGCTTGGGACGGTGCTTTGCCACCCGGCTATGGGTACCCCTCCTGGCTCGGCTGCTGGCTATCACCTCGCCCCCCCTTTCCTCCTCTTCCCCCTCGCTCCCACCTCCGTCCCCGGCTGAGGCTGGTGTTCGCTCACGCTTAAGGCGGTCCCGCGCAACCGCCATGGTTTGGTCATTAGCGCTGTCGCTGTGCTCCTCACTTTGCTCGAAGCCAGGACCCACTGGGCACGCTCCGTTCGCGTCGTGCATATCCAGCGGCAGGTCGCAAGCAATGCAGTCCGACTGCAGATGCGCGTAGTCGCGCGGTGGCACGTAGTGCCCCGGGACCTGCTGGCTCTGAGGCTGAGGCTGAAGCTGAGGCTGAGGCTGAGGCTGAGGCTGAGGCTGAGGCTGGGGCTGAGGCTGAGGCTGAGGCTGAGGCTGTGGCTGTGGCTACCACATCTGCTGCATGGGGTGCTACTGGCTTCGGGTCCTAATCCGGTTGATGGGCTGCAGACAATTGGTGGGGAGTGCCAGGCGGGGGCGGGGGCGGGGGCGGGGGCGGGGGCGGGGGCGGGGGCGGGGGCGGGGGCGGGGGCGGGGGCGGGGGCGGGGGCGGGGGCGGGGGCGGGGGCGGGGGCGGGGGCGGGGGCGGGGGCGGGGGCGGGGGCGGGGGCGGGGGCGGGGGCGGGGGCGGGGGCGGGGGCGGGGGCGGGGGCGGGGGGCGGGGGCGGGGGGCGGGGGCGGGGGCGGGGGCGGGGGCGGGGGCGGGGGCGGGGGGCGGGGGCGGGGGGCGGGGGCGGGGGCGGGGGCAAGTAGGCGTAGGGGCGGGACATGACGATGTGTGGCTGCTTCTGGCTGCAGAGCGATGCCGAGAACAGCCTTGAGCGATTACACGAGGCTGCTGAGAAGCAGGCCAACAAGGTGATGGAGGACTTCAAGACCGCGCCAGACAGTTCATCCATTAAAGCGTTTGAGGTGTGACACTGGACCCCCCCCCCCGCCCCCTAGTCCCCCAGCCCCCCTGCCCCCCTGCCCCCCAGTCCCCCGGCCCCCCTGCCCCCCTGCCCCCCAGCCCCCCTGCCCCATAGCCCCCCAGCCCCCCAGCCCCCCATCCCCCCAGGCACTCCTGACCCCCAGACACCCCCGTCAAGGCGTCTCAGGCCTGTGAGGTGTGTGCCCTGCTGCTACAGAGCTTCAAGCAGCGGCTGGTTACTTTGACTGACGTGACGCGCGGCTACTTTGCCAAGCTGGTGGACCAGCTGGAGCGCGGCTTCAACGATCTGGAAAGGGACTTTCCGGGAGGGCAGCAGGCCACCAGCAAGAGGGGGCTGCAGGGGGCAGGTCGGTGGCTAGCAGGGCGGCAGAGCAGCCTGGCAGGAGGCAAGCAGGGCGCAAGCCAGCAGGGCGGGAGGGCGGCAGGGCAGCAGAGCGGGTGTTGAAAAGAGCAGCAGGGCACCAGGGGGGCAGGGCGGGAGGCCAGGAGGCCAGGCAGGAGGCCAGGCTGACGCCAGGGCGTGAGGGCGTGAGGGCGTGAGGGCGGGGTGTGCTGCATGTGGTCCACAAGCATTGGGGCAACCAGCACGGCGTGTGTGCGGGTCAGGCTGTGGTTTGCAGCTAGCAGCAGCAGCAGCAGCAGCAGCAGAAGAACACTACTCCTGCAGAGCCAGCGTGCATGAATGGGAGGAGCTTCCGCCTGGAGGGGGTGCGGCCTGCTCCCACCACCTGCCTTGAAAGTAAAGGAAACTTCCTCAACCCTCATCGTCTCTTAACTACCTTACCTTACATCATCCCTTATCTGTGGGCGGTAGCTCCTTCCTTAGTTTTTGCCGGTGAACACTGGCATAGCCTTCTTCTCCTTCTGCTGCTGCTGCTTCTTTTCTGCTGCGGCGGCGGCTGGGGCTGTCGTTGCTGCTGCTGCTGCTGCTGAAGAAGAAGAAGAAGACTACGCCGGTATTCACCGGCGTGCATTAAGGGAGGAGCAACCGCCTGGGGCGCGGCCTGCTCCCACCATCAAGCTCGAGAAGTAACCGACCCCCTAACCCCCCCCCTTTCTAATAGCTCTTAGTCTATAGCTTGTTTTGGCAATGGTGTGGGCTGCTTCTACCGCATGTCTAGTGAGCTTGTTTAGTAGCTTGGTGGCGTTGGTTTGAGTGATCCCCAGGGCGATGAGGTGTTGACGTGTGTGTGATTCATAGGTAATACCACCTATACCCAGTAGGATTGGTCTGATCTCAACCATGTGGCCTATTTTGCGCATGGTGTGTGCCAATTTCTTATGTTGATTCAGGGCCTTGTCCAGTTGCTCCATCCACCTCGAGTCTGCACAGTATTTGATTTCTACGATGGTGATCCTTTTAATGGCTTTGTCTCGTTTGCCCGTCTTCTTTTGTGGCGCCACCATGAGTATGTCTGGTCTGGTAGTGTTTTTGGTCGCTGTTGGTTTCAGGCCGAGTGCCCGTAGTGTGGTGTGTAGTGTGTCGTTAGGGAGGTCAAGGTTTTCTCTTGCGCCCTTCTCCCAGCTGCCGGTGTCCGCAAACCGGATGCACCCGCCCAGGGTTCCTTTGCTGATGGCTTTGGCGATGAGGCGGCCAGCACCGTTATGTCTTTCTTGCACGAGCGGCAGGGTCTCGCTGCAGCCCGAGAGGAGGTGTGTGGCACTGTCGGCCTCCCCACAGAGCGGGCAGCGGTCGTCTGTCGCCTGCTTCCAACGCATGGCCAGCTTTTGGTTATAGAGCCCTCCAGTACGGTAGAGTAGGGCGGTCCTTTGCGCGGGGATGGAGATGGTCGCATCGGTCATCACTCTTTCGCCCGCTCCTTTGGCTGCGGCTTTGGTGATATCTTGGGTCATCTGGTAGTAGATGCTGTCTTGGTTGGCGAGACCTAACTTGTGCTTGCTGTGCATGTGTGCGCGCACGCTTTGTCGGCAGTCCGGCAGCGGGGCGAGGGTTTCGCTATCGGTCCCGTGGTTGAGCCAGATGCCCCTCTCTTTAGGTATGGTCGGGTGGTACCCTAGAGTGTTTGCCTGCTCCGGGTGTAGCGCTGCGTGTTTAGCAAGGGCATCTGCGCCTTCGTTGCCGATGATGCCCGAGTGTGCCCGAACTTTGTAGAACTGGATCGTGTCGGGGCTGTCGATGATGAGGGTGGCGATGTCCGTCAGGATGTCGTTGTGTCTATGATTGATAAGGGACATCGGGTTAGCGAGAGCTCGACGGATCTGGTAGAGAGAGCAGAGGCTGTCGGTGGCGATGCGTCTGGCCCCCGCTTTGAGTGCCGCGTGTATCGCTGTGAGTTCTGCCTTGTTGATGGTGTTGTTTTCTAGGTCGTTCATCGCAATGGTCAGAAGGGCTTTGCTTTCCGGGATATAGACCCCCGCCCCGACGCGCGCCGGGTCTGGCTCGGATGTCTTGATGCAGCTACCGTCAGTGTACGCTACTGTGGTCCATTCGGTGATGGCCATCCGTGGGAGCGTGGTGGAGTGGTGTGTGAGTTGGTGTTGGCTGCATGTGTGCCCCAGCGTGGGTAGAGTCCTGTCGAGCGGGAGGCGGAGGTGTTGTTTGTGGCCACTGGGGAGAGTGGCTGGCTGTTTTTGATTGTGGGGTCTGTGGAGGAGAGGGTGTGTCTCCCTGTCCGGGTGTAGGGCAGTGGCTGTGCTAGCCATCCACCCTTGTGGGTTGCCTTTCGTGGTGAGTAGTTGCCCTGCCTCATTCCATATGACGTAGACGAGGAGGGTGGCGTGTTTGCCATGTTTGGAGCAGTTGGTATTGGTGAGGGGTATGCTGGCCAGGTGCTGGCAGTACTCTGGGTACCGTCTCAAGGTGTCAATGTGCTTGGGATAAGAGATGCCCTTCTTACCAGGGATCAACATGATGGTGGCCATGGCCTCCTCCTGGTGTGCTGAGTGTATAGCATGGTTGACGCATTTCAAGGCCACCGCATCATCGGCTGGTACATTCCATGTGGATAGCCCAGTGTGACGTACAAGTAGGCAGTTGTGGTGTGCCCCAAAGGCCGTGTCATTGATGTCGGGGCTCCAGTAGGTAGTGGTTTCCGGTCTAACTGTGAGTGGATCAGCCCACCTTTGGACGGTACTTGGAAAGCTTCGTGTGGTGTGTAGGGTGGTGAGGGCTTTGTCTTGTGCCAGTCTCATGGGGTGGCGGCTGCTCTGTGTGTCCTGTCTCCTGAGGAGGGCCACCAGTTCTGTGGCCAGGTTGCGTGTGTGTGGTGTGTGTTGTAGCCAAGCGTGTAGGTGTTGGTGTTGTTGTTTGGTTATAAGGCCTATTGTGCGGCCCGACTCATCGTGAACCGTTACATGTTGCACTAGGTCGTGCTTGGGCATGATGGGCTCTCCCGTGCTGAGGTTCATCGCGGGGGTGGTCATGTGGGGGTGCAGTTGGAGGAAGGTTTCGCATTTGCCCGTCCCGACAATGTCCGTCTGCGGGTTGATGGGGTACGTGTGGAAGGTGGCCTTCGAGTGAAGGTTGGTGCACCGGGGTAGCCAGGTGTGCGGGTCCGGCAGTCCCTGCCGGGTGTGTGTTGGCAGCTGTGTGTCAGGCCGCGCGTATCTAGCTTCTTGTATCCTCTTATTTTCCTCTTCATAGTCGCTGCGTCGCGCCAGGTAGTCCAGGTGTGTCGTGATGAGAGGTGCCGGTTCGAGGGTGGGGCGCCAGTGAACTCGTATAAGGTCCGAGTGCGCTGACAGACGCATAGTCGTTTTGAACTCGTTGCTGCCGAACTTGCATATTGGGCACAGCCAGTGGCCTGGTTCTTTGTGTCCCGACAGGAGGGCTTCCTCAAGGCAGGCTGGGTGGTAGGCCCTCTTGCAGTTGTGGCACATTAGGCTGTCTCCTCTTGGTAGCCAGCATAGCTCACATGTGCATACGTCTTTAGCCTCTTCCCTGCTGATGGGTTCTATGTGTGTGGGTGTATAGCCTTCTTCTGCACATAGTGGTAATGCCCATCTATCTATGATTGTGGGCTTCCAATGCACCTTGTAGTAGCTTTCTTTGTTGATGCCGTCCCATTGCCATCCATCTATGCTGGTGATGGCCTCTTGGTGTCCGTACATGGCCCCTAGTATACTGCCTAGGTCCTTGGGTTTACAACGGCAGGCTTTATCCACCTTCCAGCTGGAGAGCCCTGGAAGGTCAAGGCCAACTGTGCGCACTATATCCTTCGGGATAGTCTGGATCTGTCTGCCCTCAGTGTTCCGTTTCGTGCCCGCCTTGTGTCGGGCGGGTTTCGTTGGGGGCGATTGGGTTTCCCTGTTCTCTCGCCTTAGCAGCCGGGAGCTACTCTTGATGGCCTCCTGGGCTGCGGGTTGTGTTGCATGTTCCGTCACGTGCGTCGCTTCGGTCGGTGTAGGCTTCTTGGCAGTCACGTACGCCCTAATATCAGCGTAGCGGTGTTTTGTGTCTTCCTCGACGTCGGTTGGTGCAAGCTCCGTCAGACCCGCGGCCCATGGCTTAATGAGTCTTTGCGCAGCGGGCAGGTCTAGGGTGGTGTCTCGTTTGGCTGCGATGTTTTTCGCTTCTGTTGTGGTTGGGCATCTGTCCTGGGTCGCCATGGTCGTTAGTCTGTTGAGGGCGATATAGTGCTTTTGTTGGACTTTGTTGTGGAAGCGTTCTTTAAGCATCTGTCCTGATATGATGTAGGTATGGCCAGCGATGGTGTGTTGGAGCTCTGTGGCATGTCGGATGCCCAAGCTTTTGAGGCACGTCATGCAAGCACTAACTATGTCGAGTGGAAGGGGGCTGGTATTCTGTGTGATGAGTTGTCCAAGCAGTTTGGTTTCCCTAGGGTAGAGTTCTTGTCCTTCCTGGGTGGCAGTGAGCTGCGCCGTGGTGGCATGTAGGAGTTGTCTGGCTCGTAGGGTGTGTCGCAGCATAATGAGCATGCGGTGTCCATGCTTGGCAGCTTGGGCGTAGAGCCAAGTGATCTGTTTGTGTAGCATGCATCTGGTTATGTGGGCATGTGTGGTGTCTGTGGACTGGAGGCTGTGTAGGAGGGCTGTAGTGTTTCTGGTATGGTACTCTTTGGCGGTTGAGCTGATGCCAAGGCCGAGCTTGTCGATGTCCTCCCTGACAACGGCATTGGGTGTGCCTAATGGGAGTCTGAGTTTTTTCTTAATACATTGATTAATTGCTCTGTCGTAGAGGTCTAGGTCTCCCGGTGTGCATGGGGCTACGCAGAAGCTATAGGCCAGACTGGGGATGATGGCTGTCTTGATGATGTGGATGGCTTGTCTGGCGCTGGCGAATGAGCGTCGTAGTCTTTCTAGCTTCTGTCTAAGTTGTGTCATCATGGCTATGTGTTGTGGTTTCCAGTTGAGCGTCATGGTGAGTAATACACCAAGGTAAGTGAAGGGGGAGGTCGGTTTGAGGTAGGTGACAGGTTTCCCTTGTAGCGTTACGGCTTGCAGTTCTCTACGGGCTTGCTTTTCCGCTTCTGCCATGGTGCTGCATCTGCCGGATTGGTGCGCTTTGTGGAGCGCCGCTGTGGCGAGGGTTTTGCTGTGGGATACGATTAGGTGGCCCCAATCCGAGTAGGCGGAGAGCTTGTCTGCCTGACAGCGTAGGTTACTGATCGAGTTGCATAGGATAGCGATGTCATCGGCGTAGTCGATGCTGCCGATTGTAAAGCGTCCGGCACTGTCGGTTGTGTCGGATGTAAATTTGTACCCCCTCGCTCCTACTTGGAGCCAGCGCAGTAAGGGTTCGATGTAGATGAGGAACAGGAAGGGTGAGAGTGAGTCGCCCTGGATGGTGCCCCGGTCTACAGGTACCGGGTCGGTGGGGCCGTAGGGAGTTCTGAAGCGCGTTGTAGCGCCCGTGTACAGGTCCTTCACCGCGTCTGTGGCGTCGGTGGGGAAGCCAAGGTCGTGCATGATCCATAGCAGTTTGTCTTGGCAGGTGGTGTTGAAGGCACTAGTGAAGTCGACCAGTAGCGCATAGATATCTACTTTGGCTAGCTTGGCGTCTTCCAGGGCCATGACCAGCATTTGGAGCTGTTGTGTGGTGTCCCTATGGGAGCGGAAGCCTGCTTGGCAGTTACTTAACATCCCGTTAGCCTCAGCATACTCGTACAGCGCCTTGGTTATGAGGCTGGTCCAGAGTTTGTAGATGGTATTGGCCAGCCCAACAGGTCTGTAGGCGTTGAGGTCTGTTTCTTGGCCCTTGTCCTTGTAGAGCAGGCAAGTGTCACTGGTTTTCCATGTTGTGGGTGTGCAGCCAGTGGCCCACATGATGATGAACAGTTGGTGTATGGTGTCCCTCATCTCCCATGGCAGCATCTTGATGATCTCGTTTTCAATGCCGTCTGGGCCAGGCGCTTTGCCCCCCGATAGTCTACTGATGCATTCTTGAAATCCTGCTTTGTCCATGATGGCTGTGTGCATCCAGTGTATATTTTTGCAGGTGTGCAACGTGAAGGGGTCCACGGCTTTGGGGCGGGTCCAGGGGTAATTTCTGGTCTGTGTGTTTGTGTAGTGGCCTGTTTTGGGAGTCGGCGGCGTGAGCTTTTGTCTGTAGGCGGCGGTGATAATCCGGTTGAGGTCGGCCGGGGCGGTGCAGGTGTTCTTGGTATCGGGGTCGGCTAGTGCCTGCAGTCCTTTGTGGTCGGTGCGAGAAGGGCGTAGTATGTATTTATTGGCTTTTTTGGGTTGGGTGCTGATGAGGTGTTGCATTCTGAGACGCGCCTGTGCAATGGCAAGTGCGGAGTCGTCGTCATCTAGCTTGTGGATTTGGTCGCGGTAGGAATTGGTCAGCTGGGCGAGCGCGGCTTGCACGCAATTTTCGGTTGTACCGTCGCCCTGGCGTGCTTGCACCGCCTCCCTTACCTCCGCGTTGATCGTGTCTGTCTCTGGGAGTAGGTCATCGATAGACGGGTGGACGCTGTTTTGTTTGTATAACATTCTGGCCTTCCGGCTGAGTTCTCTAGTGGTTTTGAGCTTTTTCCCCAGTTCCAGTCTGATCTTGCACATGCTCCTGCGTTGGTAATGCTGGCCTCCTCTGGTCAATGTCTTAGTGTTGCATGTCTGCATGGCAGTTCCCCTGCAGGTTTCCAGGAGCGTTGTGAGCATGGCGGCTGCGGTGTCGACAGCTTCTCTAGCCGGGAGGCCTGCCACAAGTGTCAAGCGTTGTGGTTGTTGTGGGTTGGCCTTGTCTAGTGTGGTCAGGAAGTGGGTAGCGTCTGTGTACATGGGAGCTAGGTATGCTGTCAGTTGTGCATGCAGTTGTGGAGCGCCTGAGCTGGGTTGTTGTACTCCAAGCCGGTATGCTTCCCTATCTTTGTTGGTGATTGGGGTGGTGAGAATGGTGTGGCTGTGTTTTAAGGGTTGGTGTGTGGCTGCTAGATCTATGCCCAGTCTGGTAGTGGTGAGTGTGGCGGTGAGCGGTCTGTGGTCGCTAAGGTACGCGTTTGTGTCGACGTGTGTGCGATGCCCAGGGCCGTGTCTCGCGTCGCGCGTCAGGATGGCGTCGATGCGGCTGTTGCAGTGTGGTTGCTGGTAGGTCCAAGCCCGGTCGCCGGGGTCAGCTTCGGATAGGCGCAGCTCTGTGGCGAACTCCCTCATCATGTGGTCTTGTGGGTATTCAGTGTGTTCGGAGCGGTCCTCTACCTTCATCGTGGCGTTGATGTCTCCCGCCAGAATGAGTGAGCCGGGCAGTTGTCCGGTGGCTGCTCGTATGTGTTCTTGCATCTTTCTCCTTAATGGGATCGCGTCGTCGTTGTTCCCTGACGGCCAGTACGTGGCAACGAGTGTGAGTTCCTCGCTTTGCCGTTGGCGGAGGCTTAGGATGACGCATCGAGTGTTTACATCCGCATCCGCACACGGCGGCAGAATGGTGGCTTGCATTTGGATAGCTAGTTCGTGTCTGATGCCAATGAGGACCTCACTGTGGCCTTCGTGACGGTGGACGGTGTAGTTGGGCATAACCCTCTTCAGCCAGCCAGAGCTAGGTTTGTTGCTCTTGGGTTGGGTCATAGTCTCAGTGAGGATCAAGATGTCCGGGCTATGTTTGTGCACCAGGTTCAGGACCTCATTTCTGGATCTGCATAGGCCTCTGACATTGAAGGTTGTGAGGGTGATGTGTTGCCTGTTGAGGGTTGCTTGGGGCAGTTCGGTTGGGGGGTTGTTGTGTTGGCTCGTACAAGGATCAGTGTCCGGCGTGGTTTGTTGTGTCGCGGCTATGTTGGGGTTGAGCCTTGTGGTGTGGGCTTCGGTTGTGGGTTTGCAGAGGTATTGGGACATGAGGGTTTGTGTGTGCGTGTCGTTGCGGTGTGCCTTGGTGGCTCGTACCCGCTTAGCTGACGGGTCAGTGTTGGTATCGACACGCGTGGTGGGTCGGTTGGTACGCGGCTTTCCTGGGGGGACTGGCGGGCGGAGGGTAACGGTGGGAATGTCCCGGCGCTGTCGCGACCGGGCAGGTTCCTCTTGTAATGGGGTGTCCTCTATTGTAGTGTTGCGCTTGTTGTCTAGTGTAGAGTTATTGTCGGCGCCAAAGGCGGTCCCGGGCAGTGGGGTCTCGGGCACGGGCACGGGCACGGGCACGGGCACGGGCACGGGCACGGGCACGGGCACGGGCATGGGCAGGGGCACGGGCACGGGCACGAGCACGGGCAGTGGGGTCACGGGTACGGGCACGGGCACGGGCACGGGCACGGGCACGGGCACGGGCACGGGCACGGGCACGGGCACGGGCACGGGCACGGGCACGGGCACGGGCACGGGCAGTGGGGCGAGTATCTCTGTGTGGTCGGTGGCCTCTCTTGCCTCTGTGTTGTCTGTGGTAAGATCAATCGGGTCAGTGTGATCTTGGAAGTGTGCTGCTAGTGCTGATGTGGTGGTGGCCTCCAACGGGTCCGCTATCCAGATCTCTCTCCTAATGTATCTTGTGTTTTTCACATTACCAGTGCAGATGGTGAGCAGGTTCCCTTGGAGGTGTTTCCAGTCGTTAGGTGTGGAAAGTGGCTTTGGCCTCCGGTTCAGCGAGTCCAGTTGATACCAACCTTGGTTCGTATGTTTGATTACGGTTGCATGGTGGTGTGATAGCAGGAGGACAGCATCCGTGGTTGTCGCGCTTGTGTTTGCAATAGTTGTGGTGATCGTCTCTGGTGTAATACTGTGGGTTGGGAGGTAGGCTGTTGCTGGGTGCAGGTACGTGCATGTCTCGTGTTGTTTGCGGTAGAGGTAGTGGTTCAGTGTGTCGGTTGAGAATTTGCCTTTCTCGTGGTAGATGTGGTTGGTTGTGAGGGTTCTGATAGCATACCCTTCTTCTCGTGCTTTCTGTGCAAGGGATTGCAAATGTTCTTGTAGTTGCTTGCAGTGGTCAATGACTGCGTGGTAGTCAATGTGTTTTTTTCCCATGGCCATGTTGAATGCATGTACTAGGCAGCACTCTTCGTATTGCCCTTCCATGTACATGTGTGTAGGATTGTGGGTCGGGATATGCGTAGGGTCGGTTGCTATTGGTGTGTGTTCTGTATGGCTAATGATGTGGTGGATGTCCTTTTCCTTGCATTGGCGTATCTGCTCTCGTGAGCGGGTGTTGGGTGTGATGACAAAGAGTTGGTGCACAGTTCGCTTGGTTGTAGCTGAGATGCGTAGGAGGGGTGTGGGCGTCGTTTCCATGGAGTCCAGTAGGTTCCATGTGCCGTTCATGCATTTCATGGCCATGCTGTGGCCTTGTTTTCTGCAAAGGAAAGTGTGTGTACCGTATTGGGCAGCTAGGTTCCCTAGGTTATTAGCGGACCAGTCGCTGGGTTGGTTGAGTTGGGCAATGCTCTGTACTGCAAGGCCATAATGGGTGCGTAAGTACATCTCGATCACTTCGTCGGAGTAGCCATCTATGCCTCTTGCCATTAGCCATGCGCCGCGCTCTAGGGTATCAGTTAGTTGAGGGAGCCTGTTTTCGTAGAAGTTGTCTATGTCCTGCATGGTGACCCATTCATGTCCCGCAGCATTGTTCAGGGAGAAGACCTGGCACGCAGAGCTATCCTTATCTTGTTGGAAGTGCTGAATGGCGGGGCCTGGGTTAGCTTCAACGTCTCCAGCGGCTAGCAAGAGCCATGCTACGTAGACATCCCGTGCGGCGATTATGGGGTTCAGAGTGTAGTTGGTCCAGTTAATTTCACCTGTTGTTGTTTGATAGCAGTAGTAGACATGCAAGGTGCTATTGAATTGGTATACTGTGTATGTGCGGCCGTTGTTCACCCCATGTGTGGAGAGGTGGAATCTATGGGCGACCTTGCAGAGAGAGCTAGAGGCGGCTAGGGAGCCATCTAGGCCTGTCATTAGGTTGTACCCAATTGCTCGTATGGCTGGCCTGCAGGCGCCTAATCGCTTTCTGTGGCGCTTTAGGCATCGTCTGGATTCTTTAGCTGTGGGTGTGCGGCGTTGATGCAAGTTTGTTTTGATGGCATAGGTGCCAATAGTGAAGAGTAATAGGTAGTTCACTAGATTCTCTTGTTGATGGATGATGCTTCCTATTTGTGTGGCAGTGTGACGGCGCAGGCAGTCTCGTGATGTGGTTGAATGTTCACACTCCTTTTTGGTTACATTGACTACATCGTACGCGTGTGACATGGTGCCCGAGCGGGGTGCAGGGGCAAGCAGGAGTGTAGAGCATTCGTGTCTTAGCTCCAGTCCTCTATTACTATATAGTACCCCTATCTTATTGAGGTCTCGATTACTTCCCCGCCGCCGCCTGTGCTGGTCATGGCCTGTTGGGTGCGCGGGACACTGTAGCTCGCCAGTCCCACTCTTTCTTCGGTGCGGCTCTGTTGCGTGGGTCTCCTTCCACCTGCATGTATGGGTAGTGGTAGCCATTGTGTGAGGGGCAGCAGGTGGGGCAGTGGGTGTGGCAGTATGCCGTGTGGTTGGTGGGTCAGTTGGTGGGGCGGCAGTTGGTTTAGTAGGTAGGGCAGCTGCGGGTGGGTTTGGAGATGGGGCTGCAGGTGGGACTGTGGGTGGGACTGCCGGTGAGTCTGCGGGTGGGGCTGTGGGTAAGGCTGTAGGTGGGGCTGCAGGTGGGGCTGTGGGTGGGGCTGCCGGTGAGTCTGCGGGTGGGGCTGTGGGTAAGGCTGTAGGTGGGGCTGCAGGTGGGGCTGTGGGTGGGGCTACCGGTGAGTCTGCGGGTGGGGCTGTGGGTGAGGCTGTAGTCGGGGCTGCAGGTGGGTCTGTGGGTGGGGCTGCTGGTGGGGCTGTAGGTGGGGCTGTGGGTGGGGTTGTGGGTGGGGCTGTAGTTGGGGCTGGTGTTGGGGCTGTAGGTGGGGCTGCAAATGGGGCTGTAGTGGGGGGGGCAGGTGGTGTGGTCGATGGGGTAGTAGGCGGGGGGGTAGGTGGGGTGGTTTGTGGTGCAGCCGGTGGGACGTCATATGGGGCAGCAGGTAGTGCAGTAGGTGCGGCATATGGTGCCCTAGTAGATGTCACAGTTGATGCAGCATATGACATTGCGAGTGTGGCAGTGGGAGGGGCAAGTGGGGCCGCTAGGTTCTCTGTGTGCTTGTGCTTGTTGGTGTCGTGCACATCAGGGTGGGTTGGTGTCATGTATATTGGTGGTGTATTGGTGCCGTGTATGTATGTGTCTTTTGTCTGTTTTACCTTGGTTGAGTCTTCAAGCTGATGGCAGGTCCATCGACTCCGCACCGTCCATCTCATCATACAGGTGTTGAAACGAGCTGGTGGAGTTGTGTCGCTTGAGGGGCTGCTTCGGCGGGGACTGCACGCATGGAGGGTAACGGCATGTGGTGATGGGTATATCGTGGGGCAGGAGTTGTGGGTGTTGCATGCGTGAGGAAGGGTGGATAGGGGTTGACAGGTGGTGTCATTGCTATGAATGGTGAGTTCATAACATGCGTGTGGCTCAGCTGTGGCGCAGGTCATGTGGTTGCATATGGTAATAGATCTAGGGTGTTGGGGGTGTCCTAGGTTCTCCACTCCTCTGACCTGTCGTTCATCGCTGGTGCGGCGACCTCCGGTCCCTGCAGCCCGTGGTGGCAGGGACGCGGCTGCAGACTGGGCGCGGCCTGGCAGGAAGGTGCTGTTCCTGGGAGCCCCCATGGGTGGCCTGGACGTGGTGGCCATGGTCACTGGGCGCTGCGGCGGGTCGCGCACTAGGCCTGGGGTAGGGTTGCCACAGATGTCCACCATCACTGTGTAGATATCCAGCACCTTGCGGGTGGCAGCTGCTCTGGCGCTGTCGGTGGTGGTGGCTGCGGCTTCCAGCATAGCCTTGACTAGGGGCAGGCATTGCTCCACCAGCTTGTCTAGGCTGGAGGTAATGGCCATCATCCTGCGGTTGGCCTCATGGCCTTGGACCTTGTCCTCTACCAGCAGGTGCTGGCTGCTGTCCAGGAAGTCCTTGGCCCTGCGCTGATCCGCATGGGTTAGGTGGTACGCCTCAGCCATGGCAAAGCACGCTGCCTTATGCATTTCTGCCTTGCGCGACAGGGGCTGCATGCTGTCCGTGCCTACAGCCGCTGCGCTGCCCGTGTAGCTCTCGTCATGCCCCATGATGATGATGGCCTTCTTGGAGCAGTCCTAGATCGGGGTGCCCTTGCTGCTCATGGCAGCCACAGTGTATACTGTGGCTGCGCGCTGCGGTCCACCCCCTGGATAGAGGTTGGTTTTGGCTCTGCTGCCCAGCCCCACTGCAGAGATGATGGCTGAGGAGCTGCTGCTGGCCAGTGACACGTGGTTAGGGGTGGCTGTGTAGTTGGCGACATTGCTAGCTGTTACAGCTGTGCCCTTGAGGGGCGGAGTGGCATTGGTGCCTGCCTGGGAGGTGGCATTGAGGGACAGGTCCACCCCAAAGATGGCCAGGTAGGCCTCGGCCAGTCCCTTGATGGTAGAGGCCAGGCCAGCCATGCCAATGCCTGACGCAGTGCTGAGAATAAGCGCATGCTTGGTATTCAGCCCGCTGACCCTGCTGAACTGAGGCTGGGTCAGGGTGAACCTGACTTTGCTGCCGCTGACCGTCAGCTCACCCGCGCTCTGAATGGCTGTACAGGTGTCATGGTCAGTGAACTCCACCCTGGTCATATTCCTGTTAGGCACATCCGCAGCAGCATGAACAGAGCAGGCCAGGAGGTAGAGAGGGTGGCTAAGGAGCTGCGCGTCCTGAGCCATCTTCATTCGCAGATACCCTAAGGATTTGAGCAGGGAGGTGGCTGCAGGCCCCTCGGCCCTGTTGGTCAGGACTGCGTTGGCTGCCGGGTCGCTGCAGTAGGCATTGCTGCTCATCTTCAATGTAAAGGCCATGGTTGGGGAGGGTGTTTTGGGGAAGAAGAGCAGGGGTCGGGCCTGGGTGGTAGTGCTGCTGGTGGAGGAGAGGGGCTGGGTGCATGGCAGCATAGAGAGCAGCCCGCCTGTGGATACGGCAGCCCCAACCAGCCCCAGCATGGCAGCTCTGCGGACCTCCTCGTCCTCATGGGTGGCTTCCACTGCCAGCTCCATGGTGTCCATTCCTCCCAGTTTGTAGGGCACCTCGTCGAGCTTGTATTCCTCGCAGCCCATGCTGCTCAAGACCGCATCGACCTTTCTCAGGATGTCTGCAACCAGGAGCATGGTGTGATTGGCACCCATAGTGTGTTCATGTGGCGGGGTGGCATTGATATCAGGTATCCAGAGCATGTGTGGTAAACATTGGATGCGTCCAGCCTTGTCAAGATTTGTGTCAGGCCAGCACGTGTTGTGCAAGTATATGTGCCAAGGTTTGTGCTTTCCTGTTGCAGGTAAGATTTTGGTATGGTTTCTGCAGCTTGGGATCGTACAGGTGTTACCTTCTTTGAAGGCCGCAGTGAGGTCCTTCAGCACCACCGTCTTGGTGTCGTAAAGGAAAGTGTACGGGGCCAGGACAGCGGTGTTGACCTTGGCGCGCTCCACTGCAGCTATCGCATCCTCAAACTCCTGGGTGGTGTAGCTGTTGTACCGTGTATCCCGAGCGCGGCAGCCAGGGATAGTCGGCGCTGCTGGGCTCTTGTAGGCCTCCCTGGCCTTGGTGAGAAGCTTGGCGTAGACCGGGTTGCTGCTTGTAAAGATTGCCTTACGGGTGCGCGTGGCATCCAGCAGGGAGTGCGCATTGTCCGAGGTCGATGTCAGTTTGTACTTGACTGCGATCGGGGGGCAGAGGGCGCCATTCGTAACGTGTCCATCAACGTGGCTTTCCATATGGTAGAGAAATGGGGGCATATTTAGGAGGAAAGTTGGCCAGGGGCCAAGACTGCTTGCGTAGCTACCGTGGGGCGAACCCTCAACGGCGCCGTGTTGGTCTGACAAGTGCGGGGCTGGGTGGCCACTTGTGCCACCCAAGCTTGCCGCACCCCAGCACCAACACGCGCACAGCAGCCAAACGCAGGTTAGGATTGCGGCAAGCCTTCTCTTGGGCTTACCGTCTACTTCCATAGCCTGCGTTGAGCGATCCTTACAAGTCGAGTTTTGCGATTCAACGCTCATTCTGCTGCTCCGAGCGTGCTCGTTAACGTCCTGCTATCAGGAGGTGTAGAGCGCGTCGTGGCGATGCGGAATTTTGCTTTGAATTTTCAAACCAGAATTGTCCTGAGTATAGTGTTGCTGCTGCCCTTCCCTCCTCATTGGGGCATCCCACCTGCTAGCACCATTACACCTCAGATGCTGGATAGATCCTTCGCCCCAGTGCTTTTGCGCTAGCTTCTTGTCAGCTTCTTTCCCAGCTTCTTGTCCGCTTCTTGCCAGCTTCTTGTTAGCTTCTTTCCTAACTGTCCAGCCTGGCAGCGCAGCCGTGCTAAAGCTATTGCAAGCCACTATGATGAAGGACAAGGAGAAGGAGAAGGAGGAGCCTACTCCGGCAGCGCCGGCGTGCATTGCAAGCCACGCAGAGGCCTGTCAGGCTGAGGACGAGGAGGTTTGGGCCCTGACCTGGTGCCCAACACGTCATGGTCAGCGGCGCGCGCGGGCGAACACATTTTCCAAGTGCTCTGCCTACTGTCGCGGGTGTCGACTTTCTGGATGCAGGTGACTCGTTGCTCGCGCAGCAACTGCACCGGGAACAAGGCTTCTGGACCTGTAGTGTCTGCACATATCACAATGAGGCGGTGTGGAGCACCAGCTGCGAGATGTGCGGGCAGGTGCAATGATGAGCAGTGCCGTCAAGGTTGAAGTGACGGAGGGCGCCGCCGCCGCCGCCGCCGCCCCCGTCTGTTTGCGCCGCCAACGACGCACGGCCACGCCGGCCTCCTCGCTACTCGTTGTTGCGATCGCGCTGGATCATCATCATCAACATCGCCTATTTCTGCCGTAGACAAGCCGAGCCTACTTGATTGTGCGCTGTGGGCTGAGGCGCAGGCTGAGGTTGGCTTTTGTCCAGTATTTGGCACGCGGGAGACCTAGCCACTTCTGCCTCAAACGAGGGGTCACGCCGGCAGAGAGCCAAGGCTCACCGCGACGATTCTGCTCGAGTGTGCGCGGGTTGAGGCGCAGGTTGCGGCGGGCTTACGTGCAATGTGTGACACTCGGGGATCCAACCACACCGGTTTCGTCCGAGGAGGGCGGAAGATGTCGGTTGCGATGGCCTCGGATGCGCCATGCCAGCGCCATGTCATCACAAGAACAAAGTGGAGAGAGAAAAGAAAAGAGGAACAAAGGAGAGACGCTATCGCATTGGCCTCTTGCAAGCTTGCATGAAAGAGGTAGCAAAGGGTATAACAAGGTCAGGGTCAGGCGCCCCCAACATGGGGTTGGTAATATGCATGCGATTACTTCCTCAATACTGCACCGTTTTCGATAGCGTTTATCACATTGGCATCGGAGGTTTAGTCCGCGTAATGTGACCATCAGCGCAAGCCATTGGAGTCTCTGCTCGCGTACTGCCACATGTGCCCGCGAACAAATCACATCGGCGAGACGGGTCTCCTTGGCACGGTGAGCCACATCGCTGTGACCCCATCTACCTAGCGTAGTAAGCTGGTTGTGCACAAATGGAATGTCCGGCTAACACCCAACGCGATGCCTGCCGGGCGTGCAGGGCACCTAGACGGGGCAACTAAAACATCTGGTTGTATTCGCTTCCGCCGAATACATCATTTCGGTCGGCGCACACTAAGGTATCACCGGCTTACCACCCCCCCTCCTCCACTGTGTCCACCACTGTGTTGCACCCGTTGCACCTACAGGGAAATCGATACAAAGACCTTGTTCTTGACCCATTGGCCCATCTATTGAAACAAATTTGTCGCGTTGTAAGCATGCGCTGGGACCTGGCACTTACTTCCCCCCAGTGCGCAAGGTGGTGGTACAGCATTGAGGCGCACTATGTGAAAGTGCAGGTCACAG
>JASKMD010000027.1:531554-678844 GCA_030144725.1 Haematococcus lacustris | reverse complement strand
ACTAGGTGAGCCAGGCGGGAACACACTCTGAACAAGGTCAGCTGGGTTAGCGTGCTTCCAGGGCGGCTACCCGTCCTCCCGCCCTTTGTTGTGCGCCACTGCGTCTGCATTGTTCAAAACGGCCCCCCCCTTCCACAACTGATATCTTCGCTATGGTGGCTACGGCAGTGCACAATAGGGCGTTCCACAGCCTTGGCCATGCAACCTCCGCCAGCCTACATCTGCGTGTGGTGTCGCTGCTGACCTGGGACACCAACCCTACCCTCACAACCTGGGACCGGCGTCTAAGGGCTCACACACGTCTGGCGCCCCGGGTCGGAGGTCCTTAATGGCAATCCTACGTGACACCTCAAGTTGAGGCTCAACGTCTCAGGGCTGCAGGCGTTCCATCTGCCACTGCGCTGCGGCGTCGCCCACCGGCTTTGAGAAACGGATACGATCGTGCAAGCGCGAGGGGCGGCCCTGCCAAAACTCAATCATGGGTCGGCCGGATCAGCAAGCCTCCCCAATGAGGCGGGAGCGGCACGGGCTGGGACTCATCAGAAAACTGCTGCTCTAGCTCCGCGGCCCTGCGCAACCACAACCACACTCTGAAAATCTCAGCGTCGCACGTCAGAGACCCTGCGCAATCGCTCCCTTAGTCCCCAGCGCGTTCACGAGCCCAGGAAGCTACAAGGCCACAATTCAAATCATTGGCACGGCATAAACAGCTGAGCGAGCGGGCAGGGCACAACCAGGGTGCGCAAAGGTGTGCGCTTGACCTCCGAGGCTGGAGCTGAGCTCTCGGTAACCCACCCGCTCTTTGCCCTCTTTCCCTGTATGCTGCGGAGGACAAAGTTTGACCCTCACGCAGTACCCACCCACCTTTGCTCCAAGGCCTCGCGACTGGAGATTGGCTGCGACTGCTGGGAGACCCACGCGCCCACCTGCGTCAACCCACAGCGCGCACAAGGCTGGCGCCCGACTGAGGCTGCACCACACTCCGGAGGGCAGGGCGGAGCCTTCTTAAAGACTCCTCTCCGCTCTTGTATATAGCCGCCAAGATTGTGCCCACTATCGCAACCACTGTCAACTACACGCTACACCGAAACTGCGGCGCCAATGCACAAAGCTGCGTGACGCAGACTAGCCCTGGGTGCCAGGCTGCCTAGGCCACCCTCGGTCGTACATTCTTTTCCTTATGCGTACTCCGCATATCACACATTTGAATCCCACACTATACCTGTGAGCCTCGCGGCCTTGAATGGAAGTACGCCCCGCTCTCCTCCCGGCTGACTTGCTCCACGGTGCCCTCCACCCTCACCTGGTGACACACCACAGCCACCAGGCCAAGGGACTTGAATGAGGGGCAGGGATAGGGACAGGGTGACAGAGGGGCAGTGGCAGGGTGGCAGGGGCAGGGCAGGCAGGGGCAGGGAGGCAGGGGCAGGGAGGCAGGGACAGGGGAAGGGGTCATAAAGAAGGGTGAGGGGGGGGGGCTTGTGGCAGATGGGTGAGCTGAGACATAGACAACACGTGGCAGGACTATCCCAGGCTTGGGACTAAGCAAGGGGGAAGGGAGCAGGGGCAGTGTTGGGGTCTGGTGCGAGGGTCAGTTGAAGCTCCATGCCACATGGTGCGTGCTACGAACGAAAGGAAGAAAGACACCGCCCTTGCCGTTGGGCGTGCATCAAGGGAGGAGAGTAAGCTCAGGGCATGCGGTGCGGTGCAGACAACACGTCACATGACATGGCGGCTGGGAGGCAGGGGTCTGGCTGCCTGACCTGCCGCTGCAGCGCCTCCCAATACACCGTGAAGGCCGCCTTGCCTGTGGAAAGCAGCTCCTGCCCCTTGCGCCTGCAACCCACCATCACAAACATTACCAGCACAGCATTTCCACCAGCACTACCACCACCACCACCACCACCACAACCATGATGATCACCATCATTACCACACCACCACAATACCACCACCATCACCACCACCATCACCACCACAATACCATCGATACCACCACCGCCACAATCAGGGTAACACGAGGATCTGTGAGGATCACGGCTGAAAGGGAAGGTGGAGGTGCACGGTGACAGGGGCAGGGGAGGGGCCTTGAGCCGTCTAAGGAGGAGAGGCCGGACACCCTGACACCCCTGAACCCCTGCCTCAGGGCCAGGTGGACACTGCCCTCAAGCCTGTCATGCCATCCCGCCCCGCCCCGCCCCCGCCCCGCCCCGCCCCGCCCCGCCCCGCCCCGCCCCGCTCTCCTCTGCTGCTCTCCTCTGCTGCTCTGCTTTGCTCTCCTCTGCTGCTCTGATCTGTTCTGATCTGCTGCTGTTCTGCTGCTGCCACTGCCCTGCTGCTGCTCACGAGTTATAGTTGGTGTAGAACACAAAGCCACGAGCATCAAAGCCCTTGAGCAGCACCACCCGCACGCTGGGCTGCCCACTGCTGGGGTCCACACTGGCCACACTTATAGCGTTGGGCTCCTCACACACCTGGATCACCCACATCACACTTCACACTACACACCCCAATGTGCCACACAACAACAAACACCATGCAGTGATGTCACTGACGTGTCACACTCAGGCACCTCCTAGTATGAGGTACAGGAAGTACAGGACCACACCACACCGCCCAGGTGCCCCTCCTCTCCCCTGCTCCTGTGCTGAACACTGCATGCAACAGCTGTAGGCCCTTGGCACGAGTGCTCAATACTACCGTACGGCCCTCCCTCTGCTGTCCCTCGCCCACCTTCACCTTGCCCTCCACAGATCGAGCAACCCCTACCCCCCTCCCCTACCCATACCTCCTTCCCCTTACCCCTACCCCCCTGTGACAAATGTGTGAAACTCAGGCACTGAGGTAAGCACAGGCCCACATCGCCCTGTTGCCCCTCCTCCCCCCGCACCCCTCACCTTGCCCTCCACAGCTTGAGCAAACCACAGCGCCCAGGCATCCATAGGGTTGGCTGCGTACTGCTGCATGTCAGTCTCCATCAGGCCGCCCCGGGTGTAGCTGATGCGCATGTCTGCCACCTGATCAGGCAACACCAGCATGCACTCACACTAAAGGCTCCGGCACACCCCCACCCACATCCACACCCACCCCCACCCCCACCCACCCCCACCCCCACCCACCCTCACCCACCCACCCACCCTCACCCACCCACCCACCCCACCCTCACCCACCCAGCCTCACCCACCCACCCTCACCCACCCACCCTCACCCACCCACCCTCACCCCACCCCACCCCCCACCCCCACCCCCACCCCCACCCCCACCCCCACCCCCCCCCCACCCCCACCCCCACCCCCACCCCCACCCCCACCCACCCTCACCCACGCACACACCCTGGCCCAGGCATTCATCCACCGTGAGCCACAGGTGTCGTGGAGGCTGCCAGACATTGCCCCAAGAGCTTGCAGTGACAGGGGCAGGCAGGGAGGGCTTGCAGGGCAAGGGGAGGGGCAAGGCAAGGCCAAGGCCAAGGTGCAGGGGAGGGGGCGCGGGGCAGGGCAGGGCACCGAGGGGCTTCCACTTCACCTGTGCCGCTGTCCTCTCCACTGCACCGTCACCCACAGCAGGGCCGCTGGAGGGTGTTGCTGCTGCAGGGGTCTTAGGGTCGGCCTGGGGAGCGGGGGGGGGCGGCAGGGGGGTCTCCGCTCAGCCGCACCACCGGGCTACTGCCGGGGAAGGGGGGCAGCTGCAGGTCAAAGCGCTGCCGCAGGGCGGGGGGGACGAAGCGGCCCCCTAGGAAGTGAGCCGCTCCCTGCCGGCAGGCAGGCGGGCAGGCAGGTGGGCAGGCAGGTGGGCAGGCAGCAGAAGGTTACACACCCTGAGTCACACTGGGAGTCACACTTGAGGTCACACTGGGAGGCACTGTGGGAGTCACACTAGGAATCCCACTGGAAGTCACACTGATAGTTACAGCAGGGGTCAGGACCGAATGTTGAGACGGAGGGTGGAAGGAGGGGACTTAGTAATCAGGGAGGAGGGGGTGGTGGAGGAGGTTGCCATCCCAGCCCCTCCCACTTCCCAGCAGCTAAGCTGAACACCACGCTTGCTAAGCTGAGCTGAGGTGTGACATTGCCAGCAACATGCCCAGGTGAGGCAGAGGGCTGGGAGTCACACTGGGAGCCACACTGGCGACCAACGTGGGAGTCACACTTCAAGTCACACTGGTAATTACAGAGCCAGGGCCAGCAGCCAGGCAGCCCCCTTCCCCCCTCCCCCAGACAAAGGGCCCCCTGCCCCCCCTGCCCCTCCTGCCCCCTCATACCCCCCTGCACCTGGAAGTGGCGCGCGCAGCCCTTGGGGGCGGTGAGGGAGACGAGGGTGTGGGGTCGCATCCCCCCGCCTGTCAGGTCGCCCGCATCCACATCCCAGCCGGAGGGGACATCCACTGACAACACAGGGGGTGGATGGGCCGGCGGGGTCAGGGCCTGGGGGCGGGCGGCAAGAGGGGGGTGGGAGGAGGGGGGTGGGAGGAGGGGGGTGGGAGGAGGGGGGTGGGAGGAGGAGGTGGGGAAGAGGGGGATGGGAGGAGGGGGTGGGGAAGAGGGGGATGGGAGGAGGGTGGCAAGAGGGGGGTGGGAGGAGGGGGTGATGTCTCCTGGTGAAGGCGTAAGGGAGAGGGAGCGGGGTATGCCTCAGTAGTGTGGTGTGCGGGTGGCTCCTAGGTGGTGGTGCAGGAGGGTGCATGCAGGTCAGGCCTGTGACACAGACAGAGACATGACCACACTTTGAGGATGAGGTCGTAGGGAGGGCGGGGTGTGCCGGAGAAGCTGAAGCCAAACAGCGCATCCACCACCAGGTTCGCCTGCTCCCTCAGGGGGCCGCCAGCCTGGGCAGGGTAGACAGGTCAGGGTCAGGGTCAGGGTCAGGGTCAGGGTCAGGGTCAGGGTCAGGGTCAGGGTCAGGGTCAGGGTCAGGGTCGGGTCGGGTCAGGGTCGGGTCGGGTCGGGTCGGGGGCAGGGCTGGGCTGGTGGCATGGGTTGGAGGCCGCAGGTAGAGAACCTTTCCAGAGGGTCAGGAGTCAGATGCTGGTCAAGGCCGGGTGAGGTGTTCCTGCACTGTGCCCCTGCCCCTGCCCCTGCCCCTGCCCCTGCCCCTGCCCCTGCCCCTGCCCCTGCCCCTGCCCCTGCCCCTGCCCCTGCCCCTGCCCCTGCCCCTGCCCCTGCCCCTGCCCCTGCCCCTGCCCCTGCCCCTGCCCCTGCCCCTGCCCCTGCCCCTGCCCCTGCCCCTGCCCCTGCCCCTGCCCCTGCCCCTGCCCCTGCCCCTGCCCCTGCCCCTGCCCCTGCCCCTGCCCCTGCCCCTGCCCCTGCCCCTGCCCCTGCCCCTGCCCCTGCCCCTGCCCCTGCCCCTGCCCCTGCCCCTGCCCCTGCCCCTGCCCCTGCCCCTGCCCCTGCCCCTGCCCCTGCCCCTGCCCCTGCCCCTGCCCCTGCCCCTTACCATCAGCTGCTGCCAGTCAGTGATGAGGGGCACCTCCAGCGCTTTGAGCTGTGTTTGCAGCCGGCTGAACAGGGGGTGGGCTGCAGCCTTGGCAGCTGAGGGGTATAGCACCTAGGGCATGGGGGAGGGAGGAGGGAGGGAGGGGGGAAGCAAAGCTGGGGCCATGAGGGTGGGCAGGCAGGCGGGTGGGCAGGCAGGCTGTCAGGCGCTGGGTGACCAAGCGGTAGGCAGGTGGTGAGCAGCGAGGGGTGGTGGGCAGTGCACATGGGTATGCAGCTGGGCAGGTAGGTGGGTGAGTAGCTGGGTGGGTGGGATACACCACCACCGCCACCACCACCTCTAGCAGTGCCTGGCTGGAGCGGTCCAGGAACTGGGCCAAGGGGCAGGGGCAGGGGCAGGGGCAGGGGCAGGGGCAGGGGCAGGGGCAGGGGCAGGGGCAGGGGCAGGGGCAGGGGCAGGGGCAGGGGCAGGGGCAGGGGCAGGGGCAGGGGCAGGGGCAGGGGCAGGGGCAGGGGCAGGGGCAGGGGCAGGGGCAGGGGCAGGGGCAGGGGCAGGGCAGCAGCACCTCTTGCCTGGCTAGCAGTGCCTGGCTGGAGCAGCAGAGTGTCCACCACAGCTTGCCAGGGGTAGCAGGCAGGAGGGGCAGGCAGTCTGACAGGCGCTGCCCCTCACCTTGACGTCATACCCGGCATGGCTCAGGTGCCTGGCTGCCACCAAGCCATCGCCGCCATTGTTGCCAGGGCCAGCCAGCACCAGCACCCTCCTGTGCAAGGTCAGGCTCAGCCAGGATCCTCCCCCTCAAACCCTCACGCACTCGAGTCAACCTCCTCAACCGCCCACCAAATCCATATCTACCCAGGCAAGAGGTGCTGCTGCTGTCACAGCCCTCCTCTCCACCCTGCCACCACCCACCTGAACCCAGGCAGGGGGTACTGCTGTTGCAGGGCGGCGGCCACAGACAGGCCAGCCAGCTCCATCAGCTGGTCCAGGCTGAACCCAAGGGGACCCATGAGCTCCGCATCAATGGCGGCAGCCTCCTCTGCTGACCTGGTGCAGGACAAGCCACGGTGAGGCTGGAGGCAGCCGGGCGGGGGCGGCGGGGGTGGGGAGGGGCAGGCGGGCGGGGGGAAGGGGGGAGGGGCAGGCGGGCGGGGGCAGGGCAGGTGCCCGCAAGCTCTCATGCGGTGACCTGTGCCATGTGTCCCTAGGCCAAGAGCTGGCAGTCTGTAGCAGGCTGGGTGGCCAGCATCAAAGCATTGGTCGGAGCAGGCCTAACACACAGGGGTCCTGGTCGGCCTACTTTGCGCCGATAGGGCAAAACACCCACGGGCAGGCATAATGCCGTGCCTCCACTCACAAGTATGTGATGTCCGAGGTTGTCGCCATCGCAAGGAATGACGCTTTGCAGTTTGACGACCGCTGTGGGTGTGCGGATGCTGGTTTTACTAGCAATCGCGGAAAAGCTGGGATTGGTGCCGCGATGGATGTCAAAGAGCGCAGCGCCCGTCCTAAGCACAGCGCTCGCATTTGCCTTGCACAATCACCAAAGGGCCTCGGGAGAATGCATGCCACACGCAAGGATAACGCATGTTACTCTCCGACCACTGCAACATCTTTTCCCCAGCCCAAAAGAACAAGGCCAGTCAAGGGCCTAGCTGCTAAGTTTAGCGGGTGCTCCATCACTATCGCCAAGGCCCAGACGCACGGTTTCGTCCTTAAGCAACACACTACCTCAAAGGTCTTAAAGAAGCACAAGGCAAGCCAGTGATGGGTTCAGGCATTCCCAACTACCTGAAAACCACCCCCCTGTGATAAGAATCACTTATCTCCGCAGCCACTGAGTCAATAATATATGTAAACAGTGCTTTGAACAGAGGAGAGTCATAGCTACGACTTGGCATGTGGAGGCCAGACTTGGCATGTGGACGCGACGACGGCAGTCGTGACAACTGGATACCACTATTAGCTATTGGAGCTGCTGCTGGCGCTGGTGCATTACCGGCTGCTCTACTACGCTTAAACAAGGTGCTAGGTGCAGTACGTGGTGTTGTCTCACCTTGCTTTGCTGCCCTCGACTTGTTAGCTGCAGGTGCCTCACGCTTACGTGACGTGCTTGCCGCTGCCAGCTGTTGCTGCTGCTGAGGGGGTGCACCAGCAGGCAAAGCCAGCTCAGGGGTGGTGTTTGCATATGTCAGCTGCTGCTGAGGGGGCGCAGCTGCGGCGAGCTTCCCACGGATGTGGGTGCACACGTGGCTCTGTAGCTTGGGTACCCTCCAGCTCGTGTGTACCTCCTGCTTGTGAAACTGAAGGTATGACTGAAGCTGCTTTCCTGTCATCTTCATTGCCTCCTCGACAGTTGTGTGGCCAAAATCACGCCCCCCAAAGGCAAGGGCATGGGCCGCTGCAAGCCGCTCTTGGCACGCATGGTCACCCACATTTACCACAACCCTCCACGGTGCCCATCAGGGACTGCTCCACATCCCGCAGCCGCTGCACCTCAGCCTGCAGGTCACGGTTTGTCGCTTGTGCCCTGCTGGCTGCAGCCTTGATGTTGTTAGGGCAATGCCGATTGCCAGCCCTTAGCGAGTTGTTTAGTGCATTGAGCTGGGCACTATGCGCCTTGCTTAATCTCTTCTTCATGGTTCGGGAATGAGAGGGGGTGGGTGAGTTGCTGAGCGGGGCTACGGGTGAAGAAGAGGTAGGGGAGAGTGGGTGGGGGAGGTAGGGGATGAGGCTGAGGTAGGGGAGGCTGAGGTAGGGGAGGTAGGGGAGGTAGGGGAGGTAGGGGTGATGTACGGGAGGTAGGGGAGGTAGGGGAGGGTAGGGGAGGCTGAGGTAGGGAAGGTAGGCTGAGGTAGGCTGAGGTAGTAGTAGTAGTTGTTACACTAAGGAGGTAGGGCTTGGGTGAATACAAGCCAACCTCCTAAGGTAAAAGACTAAGGAGAGAACATAGAAAAAGGAAAGAGAAGGAGAACTACCAAGGAGAGAAAGAACTCAGCGAGGGAAGGGTAAGGGAGCTCAAGGGAGAGGGCGAGAGAACTCGAGAAGGAGGAGTCAAAGAAGCGGAGGAGCTAGAGACGCAAAAGGTTGGAGCTAGGAGGGCTAGAAAGGAGAGGGGAGAGAAACACGTTAGGCTGGGGTAGGTAGGCTGAGGTAGGGAAGGCGGGTGAACACTCATACAAATTAATCCCTGCGTCCGTCCCTGCGTGTTAACAACCTTGTCCGATCAGGCTGAAATTTTAATAGATGGTGGGCCGATTCGCGGTCGACTAGCAATTCAAATTTGCTAATTTGCTAGTTCGGTGGTGGTTGCTAGTTCGGTGGTGGCGTCCTTTCTCGCTCTGTAGCAGCGCGAAGGGCAACTGAGTTACTACGCAATAGCGATGCGCGCTCACAAGCCCGTAAGCCCCAGTCAGTGAGGCGGGCGGCCAAAAAGTGCGACCGCGGTTAGGGCCGATTAGGGCCGAGTCAGAGAGGCGTTGCGGGACATGCACTCATCGCGGTGACCATTCGCCTGGCCTGAGCTGCTCCACAACAACATGCTGAACCACGATTGCGGGCACCGCCCCTGGAGGAGGCGCATCTCCTCCTCCGGCGGCGCTACGTGGGCTGTATCCCTCTAGCTATGAGGGATGCCACTGCCAGGGCCTTTGCCTCCCTCAGCAGGTCCTCCGGGGCTGTTCAGCGCGCAAAGGTCGGGCACGGGCACGTGCGTGTGACGGAGATTACTTTCAAATTTGGCCTTTTGCTCGGGCTGAGCAAAAGGAGCAATTTGAAAATCACATCTGCCGTGTGAGGCCTCAAAATCGACACCGTTTGCAGCGCTGAGCCATTCCCCTGGCTGCTGCCATAGCACAGAAGAATCCTATGTGGTCAGACCATTGAGAGCAGCAGCCAGTCGTGCGGGCGGCCAAAAAGCGTAGCGGTTAGGGAAGGAAATTTTGAAAATTTCCTCTCGCGACCGCGAATAGGCCCGGTAGTTTGCAAAAAATAAAACATATTTTGCAAGAAATATGTTTTGAAAAAATCAACAGCTGTTGCGCTGTGGCCCGCAGCCTATCCCTGCACTCATCCCTGCACTCTAGCCACAGGGCCACAGCGCAGCCGCCTTTGATTTTTTCAAAATATTTATTCTGAAAAATATGTTTTATATTCTGCAAACTACCATCTATCAAAATTTCAGCCCGATCGGACAAGGTCGGTCAACACGCAGGGACGGACGCAGGGATTAATTTGTAGGAGTGAAGGAGAGGTGGGGGAGAGGTAGGGAGGCGAGGAGAAGGAGAGGTACACAGAAAGGTTCCTAATCTGATTAACTTTTGGCGTCTCAGGCCCATTGCTGCTTCATATTGGTACTAATGTGGAACCCAAGCACATAGCCGTGCAACCCTTCATAACATCTCTCCACAGTGCCCTTGATTGTCTCCTTATGCCCATAAGCAGCAAAGATATAACATGTTTTACAGCGCGATTTCAATGGCGAGGCGAGGCGAGGCGAGGTGCATGGGGTGCTTTTTCGAGGCGAGGCGGCGAGGCGAGGCGGCGAGGTCTCCATGTCCCTCTAACCGCCCTCAACCGCCCTACCTCGCCTCGCGCGATTTCAACGGCGAGGCGAGGTCGAGATGCCCATGCCACCAAAATTGCGTGCATGGGGCCTCGCCGCCTCGCCAAGCCAGCCTCGCCCCCAGGCCCAGCGAGGCGAGGCGAGGTCACAGGCGAGGTGTGACTGTTCTTCAGGACTGGCAGCTCTGGCTAGTATGGGGGTGGCGAGTGGCTGCACGATGCTCAGCATGTCTAGGCTACACAATGTCACATCAGCATCGACAAAGCAGCAGTAGCTAGTGGATAAACAGGAAGAAGTCCTGGCCAGGGTAGTGATAGCTGCAATAGAAGAGGGCGGAAAGACAGCCGTTAACTTCGGCGGCGACTGGGAGGAGACAACATCCGTCCCTCATCCGCAGTTTTAACGCAACCTCAACATTGCGGAGCACACTTCAGCTTGTGCACCTGCGTGCCTAAACTGCTGTGCTTTGCTGTGCCCGCTTTGACTCGCTTTGCCCGCGTTGCCCGCTTTGCGGAGAATGTTTAGCTAGTCCCGCTTGCGCAGGGCTTGCAGAGGCGTGTACTTGCATTGTCCCGCTGACGCGAAGATTAGCTTAGCTTGCCTTGCACATCTACACGCTGCTTGCCACCTTCATCCCCGCCACCACCCCAGAGAATAGCGAACTTGTTGCACCAAACCTGGAGTTCTGCAGCCAAAACATAACCTGCTCCAAGCAGAGTTGCACCACAACCTGCAATACCCTACACATACAGCCAACCCTACACATACAACCTGCTCCTATTAGAGTCCCAACATAGCCTGTCCAACGCAGAGCAGCATTATCAACACACGTCCAACAGTGTTGGCAACACCTTGCTAAAGCCCTTAAAGCCTAAAGCCACTTAAGCCTAGCAGAGGTGCACAAACACAACCAGCCTACTCGAGAGCTGCTCAATTCATTTTGCCAGCGACGGCAGCGGTAGCAGCATCATGACTATGCGCAAGGCGCGGGGTGGTCGGCGGTCGCCAAAAGGGGTCGATGCAGCTTCGCTGTTACCACTACTGCTGTTGTTGCTGCTGCTGCTGCATGGCCGAATGTCCCCGGATGAGGAATCCATTGCGATGGGCGCACGCAGTGAAATGAGCGAAGAGGTTGGTCAAAATTTGAACACCTCGCCTCGCCTCGCCTGTCGCGCCGCATTGAAATCGCAAAATTCAAAAACGCCACATGCAGCCACATGGAGCCTCGCCTCGCCTCGCCTCGCCCCATTGTAATCGCGGCCTTAGTACCATACCTCCAAAACACCAGTTTTACATGTGAAAGTCCCCTAATGTGAGCATGTCGTTGCTTTTGTCCACCTACTTGAAGATCGGCACCACAGCTTTTGTAAAGGCTCCTACCCATCCCAATGCCTCTATCAAAACTAGCAGCTTGTCAAAAACATGATCACGTGGCAGTCTAGAGGCACTCAAAGTTGCGCACATGCACATGCAAGCATGCTACTTGCAAGATCGCTTGCTGGCCTTTGCAGCTTTCTTGGCTGCCTCAGCAACCACCTCATGCTTGAAATAGAACCTATCCTCTGCTGGAAAACGTAAGCTGGGCTGCGGTTGGGCTGATCGCTGAGCTGCAACACGCAGCATTGCGGCGTCGACTGTCAAGGGTACCCAGGGTTTGAAGGCTGGTTGCTGCTTGCCACCCTCCACGCTGGCTGCTGCTGCTGCTAGCATGTTATCCTTGTCTGGGGGGTAAAAGCCATTTTTCAAGTGCACGCTCTTCTCAAATGCCGCCCGACATGTATTGTAATCGGTATTTTATTATATATTTCAAGTAAATAATCATAACTAATTGCCGCATGAACCCCTGGCGCCAATTCTTGCCAGGGGCCTTCCTCTTAAAGGGGTCCACTTTGCCCTTGCGCTCCGTGACCCGCTGCGTCGTCCTCACAGCTGCAAGCAATGCTGTCTTGGTGACCCCCACACCCTGCTGCTGGCCCCTCACTACCAAGTCCCGCAGCTGCTCCTCTTCCACATCTGACAAAGCTGTTGGGCGCCCACGTTTTGCGAACACCCCACCCCGCTTGATGACTCTGTGGAGGGTGGCATATGGAACGCAATGTTCCCGGGCCACAGCTGCCATGGATGGCTGTGGCTGGCCCCTCTTGACCTTCAAGTAAGCATTAGCAGCTGCCAAGAGCCTTTTGGCTCTTTTGCCTGTGCTGTCTTGAGCCAAGCTGGACTGTCGAGAAGCACCAGTGGTCAGTTTGGCCATAAGGGCTGGTGGTGTGCGGTAGGACCTGGGCGCATGAGGCCGAAGTAATGACATGAGAGCTGAGAGAGAACATTTTCAACGCAAGACCGCGGCCAAAGGGTAGCAATAAACCAAAGCGCACCAACTGCGCTACATCGTGTACCCACCAAGGTGTCTAGGAGGGCCGCGCTCGCATGGGTGTTTTGTCGCGCTAGTGCACACGGGACCTTAACGGCCGGTAGGGTTCAAACGGGCGTAACCGGCGGCAGCCTCATCTCAGCCGACAAAACGCGATAGTCCGCTGCAAACCGACTCACAACGTCCTCATAACCTCTACCGACCGTGTATGAAAGGAGGCATGCGTGTTGAAGAGCGGAAATGGGAGAACGACCAATATAGGCCTAGCCAAATTAGGAACATTTCTGTGTAGGGGGGAGGAGGTTGATGGCAGGCTGGGCTGCTGGGAGGAGGGGCTACAGGGAGCTGGGCGGGGTAGACGAGGTTGGGAGATGGTGGGTTAAGTTGTGTTGGTGGGGGCCACGTGGCGGAGTGGTAAGCCAAGCTCACTCGGCTCCTCGTGCACCTGTAGCCATCAGCATGTGTACTTGTAATGGGTCAATCTTTTCACATACAAACCCAATGATTGAGTTGCATAGTACCACGGACGCGTTAGTGAGTATGCTATAAAACATCTGTGTGAGGCCAGGCTGTTTGTTCAATGGTGCAAAACATAAAGCGGATAATAGCTGTAGGGGGTGACTAGTCCCTACTGTGCCGCCCACCATTACGTAGTAGATAGTGGAAGCGCCGGTAGTTTTAGGCGCCCTAAAAACGCGAGGCCGAGGCGCTGGAGCGTAACAGCTCGAGACCGAAGCCAGCAGCCGCGGAGCGTAGCGACTACCTACTCCCACCGTCTCTTTCGCAGAGGCTGCAGTTCCCCCTTCCACACCCTCTGTCGTGCACCCTCCCATTCCATGTCACACCCCATCCTTGGGAGTGTGTGTTGGGGAGGGTGTGGCGCCTGGCAGCTGCAGCACACCACCACCTACTAATCCACTCATGCATGGCTTTGCCAAGTGGCCTTCAAGTGGCGTGGCAATGGCTGAGCAGATGGCCATGATGGCTCAGCAGATGGCAGCTTTTCAAGTTCAAATGCAGCTCACAAGCCTGCAAATGCAGGTCCAGGTTATGCAGCAGAGCATGTTGCCCAAGAAGGAGTGAGAGTCATGCTTGGTCTTCAGTCATGCTTGGTGCTTGGTGCTGATCATGCTTGGTGCTTGGATGGAGTGAGAGTCCTAGTTTGTGCAGGATGATTAGATGTGCCATCGGTTTACGGTGTTTCCATGGGCCATATGCTATAACATGGATGAATTTGCGCTTTTGATGACATGCTTGCACTTTTTTTAGTTAATTGGCGTCCACGTTTTTAAGAGCATAGTAGTTGGGTGTTACTAGCGTTTAAAGACTCATTTACGGCTCATTTAGGAGGCCATAATAGGGGGTGAGCGCTGTTTAAGATGCGCTTTTCGCTGTTCAAGATGCGCTTTTCGCTGTTTAAGAACCGTTTGAAAATTCAAATATGCGTGTTTAGGAGACATCCAACAAACCTGAGCTCTCTAATCCTTACGCATGTTCTGCATCATTAAGCACCCTGCAACTGCTGCATCTACGCTGACAGCTACTGCACCAGCAGCTGCAGCAGGTGCGCTTGCATGCAAAAAACTTACCCTGGCAGCCCTGACAGCCCTGGCAGCAGCCCCGCTAGCATGCTCAGCCCTAGCACTTGCTGGACCAAGGTGCTCGGAGGTGGTGGTGGAACAAAGGAGGCTAAACCCTGCAGTGCGCTGATCGCTTGAATGGTAGGCATGGGCACTGGTGTGGGCGGCTGCACCAGCGGCATACACGGTGCATGCACAACACTAGATGCTACCGCACAAGCACCCGCAACACCAGCTGCAGGGGACACCAGCTGCGGCAGCACCAACCGTAGGAGCCCCAGCTACAGGAGCCGCAGCTGCAAACACACTACAACAAGCACAACAACGTGAAGAGTCTTGCGCAAGCACACTACAGCAAGCACACTACAGCAAGCACACTACAGCAAGCACACTACAGCAAGCACACTACGTCAAGCACACTACATCAAGCACAACAGCGTAAGCACACTACAACACTACAGCGTAAGCACACTGCAGGTGCGCTTGCATGCAAAAAACTTACCCTGGCAGCCCTGACAGCAGCCCCGCTAGCATGCTCAGCCCTAGCACTTGCTAAACCAAGGTGTCCGGAGGTGGTGGTGGAACAAAGGAGGCTAAACCATGCAGTGCGCTGATCGCTTAAATGGTAGGCATGGGCACTGGTGTGGGCGGCTGCACCAGCAACATACACGGTGCATGCACAGCACTAGATGATACCGCACAAGCACCCGCAACACCAGCTGCAGGGGACACCAGCTGCGGCAGCACCAACCGTAGGAGCCCCAGCTACAGGAGCCTCAGCTGCAAACGCACCAGCAAGCACACTACAACAAGCACAACAGCGTGAAGAGTCTTGCGCAAGCACACAGTAGCAAGCACACTACAGCAAGCACACTACAGCAAGCACACTACATCAAGAACAACAGCGTAAGCACACTATAGCAAGCACACAGTAGCAAGCACAACAGCGTGACAGCAAGCACACTGCAGCAAGCACAACAACGTGAAAAGTCATGCGCATCCACCAATCGCCTTCCCACAGACCTGCCCGAACCACCGCTGGTCCAGTGGCTGCAGTTTAGGCGGACGTCATCGCTGGACTGGCCCGCTGCAGGTTGTGCAGCAGCGGTAGAAGCGGATGCGAGCTTCTTAAGGAGACTAAAACACAAGACGAGCTATCACTCCTACAAATTAATCCCTGCATTCTTCCCTGCGTTTTTGACCAACCTTGTCCGATTGGACTGAAATTTTGATGGATGGTGTTTCGCTGAAAATAAAACACATTGTTTTTTGAGAAACAATGTCGAAAAACAATATGTTTTATTTTCTGCGAAACACCATCCATCAAAATTTCAGTCCGATCGGACAAGGTTGGTCAAAAACGCAGGGAAGAATGCAGGGATTAATTTGTAGGAGTGTATGGCAACTAGTTCACCTGCATCGACGGCTCAACCAGCGGCTGCACGAGCGGCTGATGTGTCGGCTGGGCTGGGGTGCGGCTGCGAATGGCAAGCAATGCAAGTTAAGCAACGCAAATCAGGGTTCGACAGTTGGTGATATCTGGTCTAAGGGCGCCCTTAACTGATGTCAGGGTAAACTACGGGGACCCTATACACTGTTCATACCCCAAAAAATTTGCCGGCCTGCGGCCGGCTTGGAAGAGGCGTGTTAGCTTACAGCAGCTAACAAGGAGGCTTCAAAGGTGTCCTCTGGGACAACACCTGCCTCCGTGCCAAACAAGGCCTCATCCACTTCATCACTTGACTCATGCTCTCACTCATGCTCTTCTTGCGCGCGCGCTTCCCCCCATTGTGAGCCCCCATGACCCCATTGTTAGCCCCCATGACCCCATTGTGAGCCCCCATGAAGGTTCTGGCACCAACAGAGCAGAAAGCCACAAGCTTGCCAACATCTAGGCTGAGGGTGTCAATCACACGCAGTATGACAGCTGTGATGTGCTCAGATGTGGCCCCACCACTTTGACAGCGCATAAGAAAGAGGTGCGGTAGATAAAGGACGATGGCTCCAGATAGCGCACGTAGAGGAGCAAATGGTCCTCAGTTCCCACGTCCGTGCTGCTGTCAGCTAACAAGCTGAATAGGGGCTGGCTCGTACAGGTGCGTAGCTGTTGAGTGAGGAGGGTTTGGCTAATAGAGTAAAGGGCGGCATTGAAGAAACGGGTGGCACTGAAGTCATGCGGCATAGCTGGTGTCCCACTGTGAGTGGCAAACTGGAGGTGGGCTGCAAAGGACATGGCTGAGTGGCCCCACAACACCGCTGCCGCTGCTGCCCTGCTGTAGCTTCACTGCCGCTGCTGCTGCCGATGGTGCAGCACTTTAGCAGCAGCATGGCAGCATTTTAGCCCTGATCACTCACGATAAATAGGGCCGACGCGAGGGCCTTTTTTGCATCGGATGGACTTTCTGCTCCGATAGAACGATAGAGCGTTGAGTTTAAGGGGGACCTCGCTCTTGAATGAAGTCCTAACTCGCAGCGGTTGCGGAGATACAACGATCCGCGCGCGAGGTACCCCCCCCTTTTTGGGAATCTGTACAGATGCCCGTCTAATGGGCCCGCCATCTGTACAGATGCATGTCGATGGCCCCAAGGATATGCGGCATCTGTACAGATGCCTTCCTTGCATCTGTACAGATACCATTTGTTGTCATCTGTACAGATTATTTTGGAATATCTGTACAGATACGTGAATCTGTACAGATATTTATAGGTAAATCTGTACAGATAGCGTTAAGGTAACATCTGTACAGATTTTGAGAGGTTACCTGTACAGATGCCGGGGGTATTTATCTGTACAGATGCCGATTTAAAGCATCTGTACAGATACACCTATAATTATCTGTACAGATGCCCCTAAAATAAATCTGTACAGATAGCAAGGGTAGCATCTGTACAGATGTCGACAAGTGCTATCTGTACAGATACTTACATGTGCATCTGTACAGATGCATGGGGTGTTTATCTGTACAGATGGCGATAATAAGTATCTGTAAAGATACACCTATAATTATCTGTACAGATGCCCCTAAAATAAATCTGTACAGATAGCAAGGGTAGCATCTGTACAGATGTCGACAAGTGCTATCTGTACAGATACTTATAGGTGCATCTGTACAGATGCATGGGGTGTTTATCTGTACAGATGGCGAATTTTAGCATCTGTACAGATTGTAAATTGGCATCTGTACAGATACCGCAAAAAATAATTCTGTACAGATAGCAAGGGTAACATCTGTACAGATGTCGACAAGTGTTATCTGTACAGATATTCAAAGGTCCGCCTGTACAGATGTTAAAATAGTTATCTGTACAGATAGCGTAAGGGAGCATCTGTACAGATTATTGGCGGAGTATCTGTACAGATGATGACGGTCGCTATCTGTACAGACGCACACCTCGCTATCTGTACAGATGCTCCCTTACGCTATCTGTACAGACGCACACCTTGGCATTTGAAGTACCATGCAGCCAAACCGCATGCATACTACGCCCAATCCTCAAAGGAGCCACGATCAGCTACGAGTAGCCTCACAACTAGGCTTAGAGTCGCGGTTTCGCGAAGTAGCCCCCCATCCTAGCCACCATAAGACTCAGCCTCGCAGCCATCCGCGACCAGTCACAAAGCGGGGTTGTAGCGAGGTGTTGCGGGGTGTTTGGACAAGGAGATATGTAAGAAACGTCCGAACAGATACTCAAACAAGCGTCTGTACAGATAGCAAAACAAGCGTCTGTACAGATAGCAAAGCAAGCATCTGTACAGATAGCAAAGAAGCATCTGTACAGATAGCTTAAAGGCATCTGTACAGATAGCTCAGAGACATCTGTACAGATAGCTGAAAGGGGCATCTGTACAGATATTCAAGAAGCTATCTGTACAGATAGCAAGAAGCATCTGTACAGATAGCCTAGCCGACATCTGTTCAGATAGCTAACCTTAGGAATCTGTACAGATAGCGAGTAATACAAATTCGCGGCCCATTTGCGTCGCAACGGATGCACGGATTAGCGTAAGACTTGTACCGTTCGAACGGCCTCTTTCCCTTCTTTCCAATGAGCTATGGTCGGTCCAATCGCGACCTGTCCTTGTTTATCGTGAGTGATGCTGCCCTGCTGCTGCTGCCGCTGCCCTGTTGCTGCTCTGCTGCTGCTGATGCTGCTACTGCCCTGCTGCTGCTACCCTCCTGCTGCTGCAGCCATGCTGCTGCAGCTGCTGCCCTGCTGCTGCTCCACTGCCATTATGCTGCTGCCCTGCTGCTGCTACCGTGATGCTGCCCTGCTGCTGCTGACGTGCAGGACCTGCTGCAGCGCTTATCAAGAATGCTAAATGATAATTATCAGACATATTGTACCCCAACCAGTTTAATCCTCCACGCATTGGGCGCATTGGGCTGACAAGGCCAGTTTCATAGGGAAAGGCGGGATTGCGGGCTGCGTGGTCTGCGCGGTTCAAGAAGTTAACATGAGTTAACATGTGAACGCGGAGATGTCAACGTCGAAGATGTCAACGATGCGATGGTACCCACCAAGCGCCATCTGAATTGTCATCTGTCGCTGGTCCGACGGAGTCTGTCTTACTTTCTTGCCTGGCTTCCCATATCTGATAACGCAGCCGTGAGTTAGGTTTGAGATATGTACGGGCGCAACTAAGAATAACAGGCGCCCGTAGATAGCCCGTGAACTCCCCCCCGTAACCCAATTTTTGAAAATCACGGGCCCCCGTACTGGGCCTTCGGCCCAGTTACGGGGGCCCTCGCCAAAATGAGTCAAAAGTACGGGCCCCGTACGGGGAGTCGAACCCTGACGCAAATATCACCGCAACCGCTGATGAAACAGGATGCTTACCAGCCCGAACAGCTGCTCGGGAGGAGTAGGCCCTTGCGAACCGCTACCGGCCACTCCAACAGCTCTTTCATGCCGCCAACGCAGGTCGGCAAGAGGAGGTAAGAGAGGCCAGGCTTCCAGATCTGCGCCTCACTTTTGCGGAGTGAGATTTGGGCGGGGTGGAAAATGACCAAACCAGCATCAGCGAACGTTAAAACACGCGTAACACCCAACTACATTAGATAGTTGGCAAACATGTGCGTGTTAAGCGCGCCTAAAGACGCTCGGCCTCGGTCCTCGCGCGGAACAGCCCTCGACCTCAGCCATCGGCCGCGTCGCTACGCTCCGCGGCCTCTGGCTGAGGTCTCGGGCTGTTACGCGCTCGGACCTCGGCCTCGCGTCTTTAGGCGGGCTTAACACTCCATGTTTGCCAACTATCTACTACGTAGACGTTTTAATGAACTTAATATGCTACCGGCAAGGGAACTAAGTCTCTTAAACAGCAGGCTATTCTCTATTATATCGCATGAAAACGGAACTAAGTAGTAGATAATGGTGTCGCGGTTCGTTTTAGGCGGTTTAAAAAGGCGAGGTCGAGGCCCTGGCGCGGGGCAGCTCGAGACCGAAGCCAGCGGACACGGAGCGTAGCGACGTGGCCGCTGGCTGAGGTCGAGAGCTGTCCCGCGCCAGGGCCGAGACCGAGCCTTTTTCAACCACCTGAAACGACCCAGGCGACTCCATTATCTAGTGTAATTGAGTTTTACGTAGGCGAAGCTCTATTGGCGCGGCGAAGCCGCGCAATGTGATGCTTCTTGTCACCTGCGATGGTGCTGGCCGGCTGTTACGTGTTCGTTGGCAACCACTTTTGTTAATACACCAGGTCGCTGCAGTTAACGATTCTAAAACGAGGTCTATTAACGATTACAACTGAGTAAAACTCAATTACGGATCGTTAACTGCAGCGGACCTGGTGTATTAACAAAAAGTGCTCCCAACGAACACGTAACACGGAACACGTCCAGCACCATCGCAGGTCACAAGGAGCATCGCATTGCGCGGCTTCGCCGCGCTGATGGACCTTCGCCTACGTAAAACTCAATTACACTAGATAATGGGGTCGCCTGGGCCGTTTTAGGTAGTTGAAAAAGGCTCGGCCTCGGCGCTGTCGCGTAACAGCTCTCGACCTCACCTGTTACGTAGTAGATAATGGTGTCGCGGGTCGTTTTAGGCGGTTTAAACTGCGAGGCCGAGGCCCTGGAGCGTAACAGCTCGAGACCGAAGCCAGCGGCCGCGGAGCGTAGCGACGCGGCCGCTGGCTGAGGTCGAGAGCTGTTACGCGACAGGGTTGAGGCCGAGCAGTTTAAACACGCCTAAAATGACCCAAGCGACGCCATTATCTAGTGTAATTGAGTTTTACGTTCCAGCAGCTATGCAGCGCGGCGGAGCCGCGACATTTGTATGTCACACATTTCGTATAGCTTTCTGATTTTGTTTTTGCTCATTGCTGCCAGGTTCTTTCCGGGTCATGTTGCCCGAGCCGTACTTGGGGCTGAAGAATATGGTGACCCTGGATGGAGCGACTGTTCTGTGCCCGAGCACCCTGATGACGACCTGCCTATGACCTTGCCTACATTCAAGCTGCTACCCGACTACCCGCACCTGGACCCTAGCGACGCTAGCGGCTCAGGTAAGCGAATGGTGTATTGCTGCGTTTTTGCACTCTTAATACATCGAATATATCTGTAGGTGTCCTCTTGCAACGCAGGTGTGCGTGTTGTTGGATCTGGAGTTGCTCGTACACCATATGAGTGGTCTCTTCGTTTTCCTGCGTCGCTGCGTGGTAAGGCCCTATACGCTATACCCATCTTCGCTATGCTTATGTGTCTCCGTGTTTAGATGTGATTCCTCCATTTGCATTTCGCAGGTCCTCTTGCTGTGCAACATCGGCCGAACCGTGTTGTGCCCTCAAACGTTGGCCCTACTTCTTCCACAGGTGATTTATTGCTGCGGCTGTACTTTACGTCTCTGCTGTGTACTTCATCGCATGTTGCAATGTTGTAGGTGTTCAGCCCTTCGAGGTGTTGTTGGAGGACCCGTCTATTACATAGGGTTAGGGTTGCCTGAAGCGCACAGGGGCTACAGCTCTTGCTCAGGATGAGTCCTTCACTGACGAGTACCGTCTTCACATGGGCGGCTGGAAGTCGCGTGATTCCATGGCTGCGTATGCCCATCACGGTGCGGCAAAGCGTGGCAAGGTGTCTGCCACGATGTCTGCCAAAGTCTCCACTGCTCTTCCTGTTGCCAAGGAAATTGCTGATGTGTGGGCACCAGCAGCAACAGCAGCTGTGCCGGTTGTTGCTGCACATGTGGCAGCTCCTGCAACATCTGTTGCTCCATGTGTGGATTTATGGCACTATGCTGTTGGTGTTGTGACCTCTCCTCCGTTGTCCCAGCAAGAGTCAGCTGTGCCGGCTATCAGCACGGTTGTGCCACCAGCTCAAGCTGCTGGCAGCCCTTGCATGGGCTCTTCATCTTGCCCACCACCTTCCAGTCCTGCGGTCCCGTCTTTTGCAGCTATGTGGCCCGGTAATTGTGGCCAGCTTGCTGGGCAGCTGAGCATGATCTCTCAGCAAATGTCAGCCTTCCAGCTGCAAATGCAAATGTCCAGCATCTAGCTGCAAATGCAGTCTATGCAGAAGCTAATGGAGAGCAGCAAGGAGATCAGCAAGGAGTAAAGGGCTCTCTGCTGCAAGGGTCTTGTGCGATTGTGAGATTGTTGGTGTTCTAGACGTTAAGTGGTCATGTTAGGGGTGAGGGGTTCATAGATGTTCGAGTTGCTGTATTGCCTTGCATTGCTACTTATATTGATGTTTGAAGTTGAGTTTAGGGCTGGAACACGACTTGGACACTTTCTTTAATAGTCGTGCACTTTTTGATAACTGCAGTGCCAGGTCCAATTAACAGCGTATTAACGATTTGTAAAACGAGGTCTATTAACGATTACAACTGAGTAAAACTCAATTACTTAGTAGATAATGGTGTCGCGGGTCGTCTTAGGCGGTTGTAACAGGCGAGGCCGAGGCCCTGGCGCGGGGCAGCTCGAGACCGAAGCCAGCGGTCACGGAGCGTAGCGACGTGGCCGCTGGCTGAGGTCGAGAGCTGCCCCGCGCCAGGGCCGAGACCGAGCCTTTTTCAACTGCCTAAAACGGCCCAGGCGACTCCATTATCTAGTGTAATTGAGTTTTACGTAGGCGAAGCTCTATTGGCGCGGCGAAGCCGCGCAATGTGATGCTCCTTGTGACCTGCGATGGTGTTGGACGGCTGTTACGTGTTCGTTGGGAGCACTTTTTGTTAATACACCAGGTCGCTGCAGTTAACGATTCTTAAAACGAGGTCTATTAACGATTACAGTTGAGTAAAACTCAATTACAACCACCTAAAACGACCCACGACACCATTATCTACTACATAGCGCTGCCACACTCGGATTCGGGTTTCTTCACATCCTCGCCAAGTGGCCTGCACCATCAAGAAGCTCGCGCAGCCATGTTCGCCGGACTTCGGTGGTGTGCGCCACCGACATGTCGTGCATCGGTAACGGATAGCCAAGGACGTAGCTTACCAATGTAGCTAACCACGGTCTGTGATTGGGACACATCCGGGGTCACATGTGCCTGCCCGCATTGAATGACTCCGATGGCACTTCCAGTCTTACATTAAACGCGCATTAGCACATTGCAGCAGACGCAGCAAACGCAACATCAAATGATGGAGTAGATGGGCTGCAGTTGCATGAAGATTACCAACCCCATGTTGGGAACGCATGAGATGGGTAATACGTGTATCGATACAGGCAATATACATACTTTTGTATCATACGAGAAAAGTACGGACCTTTTCCTGAAACAACGTCAAATTCAAAGATTATTATTATTGGTATTTTTTTATTACACGTATTATACGTATGTTTTTAGCAAGTACTCTCTACAAAGGGGGTATTTCCAATGCGGGGGTAACGGGGGAATGAGGGGAAAAGCGCAGCGGGGGAATTTTCATTCCCTCTCTAACCGCCGTCCAACTGCCGTTCCCTGCGAGTCCGTTTGCGCCGTTGGGAAATTCCCCCACGAATGGCGGTGGTTGGTCCGTAACCGCCCTCCCCTCCTCGCTTTTTGCTACCCCAGCCGAACCCCGCGGTAGCAAAAAAAGTGCTCGGGGGGAAAAATGAGAAGACTTCGAAGACTTCGATGCCCGATGGATCGCAGCCAGACGGCACGCAGATGGGCACGCATAGAGCGTGACCAGGACTATTGTAGCGACCGACCTGACCCAGGAGTCATGTCTCCGCACGCAACACGGATGCAACACTCACGCACGGGAACACACAAAGCTGAAGCGATGCTTGGTCCTGCACCTGCACCCATCACTGCTCCTGTTCTAGCATCCGTTGTTGGTGCTGCAGCTGCATCTTAAGGCTTCTCACTCCTACAATTTAATCCCTGCGTGCGTCCCTGCGTGTTGACCGACCTTGTCCGATCGGGCTGAAATTTTGATAGATGGTAGTTTGCAGAATATAAAACATATTTTTCAGAGATATTGTTTTAAAAAAATCAAAGGCGGCTGCGCTTTGGCCCTGTGGCAAGAGTGCAGGGATGAGTGCAGGGATAGGTTGCGGGCCACAGCGCAACAGCTGTTGATTTTTTCAAAATATTTTTCTTGCGAACTATGTTTTATTTTCTGCAAACTACTATCTATCACAATTTCAGCCCGATCGGACAAGGTTGGTAAACACGCAGGGACGGACGCAGGGATTACGTTCTAGGAGTGCTTGCATGTGCAACCCCCAGCCCAGCCCAGCCCAGCCCAGCCCAGCCCAGCCCAGCCCAGCCCAGCCCAGCCCAGCCCAGCCCAGCCCAGCCCAGCCCAGCCCAGCCCAGCCCAGCCCAGCCCAGCCCAGCCCAGCCCAGCCCAGCCCAGCCCAGCCCAGCCCAGCCCAGCCCAGCCCAGCCCAGCCCAGCCCAGCCCAGCCCAGCCCAGCCCAGCCCAGCCCAGCCCAGCCCAGCCCAGCCCAGCCCAGCCCAGCCCAGCCCAGCCCAGCCCAGCCCAGCCCAGCCCAGCCCAGCCCAGCCCAGCCCAGCCCAGCCCAGCCCAGCCCAGCCCAGCCCAGCCCAGCCCAGCCCAGCCCAGCCCAGCCCAGCCCAGCCCAGCCCAGCCCAGCCCAGCCCAGCCCAGCCCAGCCCAGCCCAGCCCAGCCCAGCCCAGCCCAGCCCAGCCCAGCCCAGCCCAGCCCAGCCCAGCCCAGCCCAGCCCAGCCCAGCCCAGCCCAGCCCAGCCCAGCCCAGCCCAGCCCAGCCCAGCCCAGCCCAGCCCAGCCCAGCCCAGCCCAGCCCAGCCCAGCCCAGCCCAGCCCAGCCCAGCCCAGCCCAGCCCAGCCCAGCCCAGCCCAGCCCAGCCCAGCCCAGCCCAGCCCAGCCCAGCCCAGCCCAGCCCAGCCCAGCCCAGCCCAGCCCAGCCCAGCCCAGCCCAGCCCAGCCCAGCCCAGCCCAGCCCAGCCCAGCCCAGCCCAGCCCAGCCCAGCCCAGCCCAGCCCAGCCCAGCCCAGCCCAGCCCAGCCCAGCCCAGCCCAGCCCAGCCCAGCCCCAGCCACCATAGCCAAGACACCATATCCCCTCTTACTGCCACCACCACCAGCACCATCAGACCAAGGGCATCAGACCATCAAGACCATCAGATCATCAGACCAAGGGCAGGGGAAGGCAGTGACTGGCAGCCCGATGGCACGCAACCCGATATCTGCCCAATACCTGCCCACTGGCCAACAGCAGGCTGCTCAGCTCCTGCCCGCTGGCCACCAGCAGGCTGCTCCACTCCTGCCACCCAATGCTCCGCAACCAGGTCGTGTGTCATTCGTGAGCATGTTACAACAGATTTAGTGTGTAGTGACAGCCAGGGTTCGACAGTTGGTGATATCTGGTCTAAGGGCGCCCTTAACTGATGTCAGGGTAAACTACGGGGACCCTATACACTGTTCATACCCCAAAAAATTTGCCGGCCTGCGGCCGGCTTGGAAGAGGCGTGTTAGCTTACAGCAGCTAACAAGGAGGCTTCAAAGGTGTCCTCTGGGACAACACCTGCCTCCGTGCCAAACAAGGCCTCATCCACTTCATCACTTGACTCATGCTCTCACTCATGCTCTTCTTGCGCGCGCGCTTCCCCCCATTGTGAGCCCCCATGACCCCATTGTTAGCCCCCATGACCCCATTGTGAGCCCCCATGAAGGTTCTGGCACCAACAGAGCAGAAAGCCACAAGCTTGCCAACATCTAGGCTGAGGGTGTCAATCACACGCAGTATGACAGCTGTGATGTGCTCAGATGTGGCCCCACCACTTTGACAGCGCATAAGAAAGAGGTGCGGTAGATAAAGGACGATGGCTCCAGATAGCGCACGTAGAGGAGCAAATGGTCCTCAGTTCCCACGTCCGTGCTGCTGTCAGCTAACAAGCTGAATAGGGGCTGGCTCGTACAGGTGCGTAGCTGTTGAGTGAGGAGGGTTTGGCTAATAGAGTAAAGGGCGGCATTGAAGAAACGGGTGGCACTGAAGTCATGCGGCATAGCTGGTGTCCCACTGTGAGTGGCAAACTGGAGGTGGGCTGCAAAGGACATGGCTGAGTGGCCCCACAACACCGCTGCCGCTGCTGCCCTGCTGTAGCTTCACTGCCGCTGCTGCTGCCGATGGTGCAGCACTTTAGCAGCAGCATGGCAGCATTTTAGCCCTGATCACTCACGATAAATAGGGCCGACGCGAGGGCCTTTTTTGCATCGGATGGACTTTCTGCTCCGATAGAACGATAGAGCGTTGAGTTTAAGGGGGACCTCGCTCTTGAATGAAGTCCTAACTCGCAGCGGTTGCGGAGATACAACGATCCGCGCGCGAGGTACCCCCCCCTTTTTGGGAATCTGTACAGATGCCCGTCTAATGGGCCCGCCATCTGTACAGATGCATGTCGATGGCCCCAAGGATATGCGGCATCTGTACAGATGCCTTCCTTGCATCTGTACAGATACCATTTGTTGTCATCTGTACAGATTATTTTGGAATATCTGTACAGATACGTGAATCTGTACAGATATTTATAGGTAAATCTGTACAGATAGCGTTAAGGTAACATCTGTACAGATTTTGAGAGGTTACCTGTACAGATGCCGGGGGTATTTATCTGTACAGATGCCGATTTAAAGCATCTGTACAGATACACCTATAATTATCTGTACAGATGCCCCTAAAATAAATCTGTACAGATAGCAAGGGTAGCATCTGTACAGATGTCGACAAGTGCTATCTGTACAGATACTTACATGTGCATCTGTACAGATGCATGGGGTGTTTATCTGTACAAATGGCGATAATAAGTATCTGTAAAGATACACCTATAATTATCTGTACAGATGCCCCTAAAATAAATCTGTACAGATAGCAAGGGTAGCATCTGTACAGATGTCGACAAGTGCTATCTGTACAGATACTTATAGGTGCATCTGTACAGATGCATGGGGTGTTTATCTGTACAGATGGCGAATTTTAGCATCTGTACAGATTGTAAATTGGCATCTGTACAGATACCGCAAAAAATAATTCTGTACAGATAGCAAGGGTAACATCTGTACAGATGTCGACAAGTGTTATCTGTACAGATATTCAAAGGTCCGCCTGTACAGATGTTAAAATAGTTATCTGTACAGATAGCGTAAGGGAGCATCTGTACAGATTATTGGCGGAGTATCTGTACAGATGATGACGGTCGCTATCTGTACAGACGCACACCTCGCTATCTGTACAGATGCTCCCTTACGCTATCTGTACAGACGCACACCTTGGCATTTGAAGTACCATGCAGCCAAACCGCATGCATACTACGCCCAATCCTCAAAGGAGCCACGATCAGCTACGAGTAGCCTCACAACTAGGCTTAGAGTCGCGGTTTCGCGAAGTAGCCCCCCATCCTAGCCACCATAAGACTCAGCCTCGCAGCCATCCGCGACCAGTCACAAAGCGGGGTTGTAGCGAGGTGTTGCGGGGTGTTTGGACAAGGAGATATGTAAGAAACGTCCGAACAGATACTCAAACAAGCGTCTGTACAGATAGCAAAACAAGCGTCTGTACAGATAGCAAAGCAAGCATCTGTACAGATAGCAAAGAAGCATCTGTACAGATAGCTTAAAGGCATCTGTACAGATAGCTCAGAGACATCTGTACAGATAGCTGAAAGGGGCATCTGTACAGATATTCAAGAAGCTATCTGTACAGATAGCAAGAAGCATCTGTACAGATAGCCTAGCCGACATCTGTTCAGATAGCTAACCTTAGGAATCTGTACAGATAGCGAGTAATACAAATTCGCGGCCCATTTGCGTCGCAACGGATGCACGGATTAGCGTAAGACTTGTACCGTTCGAACGGCCTCTTTCCCTTCTTTCCAATGAGCTATGGTCGGTCCAATCGCGACCTGTCCTTGTTTATCGTGAGTGATGCTGCCCTGCTGCTGCTGCCGCTGCCCTGTTGCTGCTCTGCTGCTGCTGATGCTGCTACTGCCCTGCTGCTGCTACCCTCCTGCTGCTGCAGCCATGCTGCTGCAGCTGCTGCCCTGCTGCTGCTCCACTGCCATTATGCTGCTGCCCTGCTGCTGCTACCGTGATGCTGCCCTGCTGCTGCTGACGTGCAGGACCTGCTGCAGCGCTTATCAAGAATGCTAAATGATAATTATCAGACATATTGTACCCCAACCAGTTTAATCCTCCACGCATTGGGCGCATTGGGCTGACAAGGCCAGTTTCATAGGGAAAGGCGGGATTGCGGGCTGCGTGGTCTGCGCGGTTCAAGAAGTTAACATGAGTTAACATGTGAACGCGGAGATGTCAACGTCGAAGATGTCAACGATGCGATGGTACCCACCAAGCGCCATCTGAATTGTCATCTGTCGCTGGTCCGACGGAGTCTGTCTTACTTTCTTGCCTGGCTTCCCATATCTGATAACGCAGCCGTGAGTTAGGTTTGAGATATGTACGGGCGCAACTAAGAATAACAGGCGCCCGTAGATAGCCCGTGAACTCCCCCCCGTAACCCAATTTTTGAAAATCACGGGCCCCCGTACTGGGCCTTCGGCCCAGTTACGGGGGCCCTCGCCAAAATGAGTCAAAAGTACGGGCCCCGTACGGGGAGTCGAACCCTGGTGACAGCCAAGCCATGAGATAAATGATGTGACATGCTGATTCTTCTTCTGTTTACAGTACTTTTCTTCTGTTTACAGTACTGACTGGACCACTGACCTTGACACTGCACCACTGACCACTGGAGGTTTATTTTATTTTTGCAAATGGTCAATGAAATGGTCCATGACAACGCTAGCAGTCAACGTTGTCCAGCCAACACCACGAGAACGAGATCAGCTGGCCTAGCTCGTGCGCCAAGTGCCAACTCCCCCGCCGGTAAGACTCCCCCGTCGGTCTAGACCCACACCATCTTCAGCTAGACGATCTTCATAAACTTGGATGGCGTCGGGGTCGACCCCTTCGGGTACATCCTCGCCATGGTCAATGCAAATGTTGTGCAATTTGCAGCAACACATGAAGACCATCACTCGTGGAAAAGATCGCATTATAAGTGCCACCTAAGGGTCCTTTTTTTTCTAACCTAAGGCTTCAGTTTCTCATTGGCAAGCCAACGCACTTGGGAAAAAAAATTGACTCCAAGTGGCTGGCGAGATTTGGTCGTTTGACTCTCGTGCAGTTTGGGGTGAACCAGTACTGGTTTGGGGTAAACCAGTACTGGTTTGGGGTAAACCAGTACTGGTTTAGGTAACCAGTACTGGTTTTGGATAAACCAGTACTGGTTTTAAATAAACCAGTACTGGTTTTGGGTAAACCAGTACTGGTTTTAAATAAACCAGTACTGGTTTTGGGTAAACCAGTACTGATTGGGGGTGAACCAGTACTGGTTGGAGTGAACCAGTACTGGTTTTCTCGTATCTCCTCAGCCCGATTTTTCCTCGATTTTAGGTTTACACCCCCATTCTTACAACCGCAAAAAGACACAATGTATCAAAGCGTTTTGTCCAAATATTCAACTTTTCTCCTGCTTTTTTCTGCGAGTGATGACAGCAACCTTCACATCAGTCCTGATGCCTAGCCGACAGCATTGGAACTTGTTCTTCAAGCAATCCCATGCATGCTCAACCTTCACACGTGCCTTGGAATGCATGGTGTTCTAGGTGCACATGGGCAGAGATGATACCTGATCGATGTTGGATCAAGTCGGACATTGGGATACAGTGCCTTGTACGAGCGAGGTCGCTTCCAATAAGGGCATACGTGGTTGTAAGGCCTGCGTCCCGCATTGGTGGTGGTCGCTCAATGGTCGTCGCTCAATGGTCGTAGATGCTGGTTGTGTTATACTTACCTAGCGCGCTCATCCTGCTCCTCCTCCTCGACTTGCGCAATAGCCACCATAATCATTAGCTCAGCCTCAACCTCGCGCCGGCGACGATCACCAACAGCGAACATTTGGCTGGGCGAAGGTGCAAGCAGAGGTGAAAGCAAAGGTGCAAGCTCTTGCCACTGGCCACAACTCGCAACATAACGAACCCAACCTCCATTTTCCCCCATTCCCCCGCATTGGAAACGGGGGGTAAAAAGTGCATTCCCCCGTTCCCCTCTACCCCGTTACCCCGCATTTGAAATACCCCCAAAGTGCACCGTTCGCTAGCGTTTATCACATCGGCAGCTGCGAAGTAACGTGCGTTTTCTGGCAAGTGGCGCATTTACTCTTGCGCGTGAGTCCATGCCGGCGCAAGCGATCGCCCTCAGTTGCTCACAGCCGGCAAGCCGCAAGTACAATCAAATATCAGCCGGCCAAGCTCGCTCCGCGAGCCTCTCATTGGTCCTAGAGTTTCAAGACCAGCCGCAGTCGCACTCGCAGTCGCAGGCACAGCAGGCCTCGGGTGGCTGCCCACAACCGCCCCAACCGCAGATAAAAAAAAAAATTAAAAAAAAATCGCGAATCGGGCCGCAGTCTTGAGCTGTGTGACTGATAGGTCCGTTGCAGGGACGATGGAGCACGTAGCAGAGCTTGCTTACAGTTATCCCCCGCAGCTTACACCAAACAGCTATAAACAGCAAAACAATGTATCTCACACATCTCCATGCAAAGAAGAGAATGAAAGAAACCTCGCATCCATTTTATGTACCCATCTCAACTTGTTCCATAATCTCGTGTAGGCTTGGAGTCAAGGCACAGCAGGTCGATATGTTATCCAGCCAGGCACCCATAAATAGCCCCACAAATTAGTCAAGGCGGACAACATTTTAGATCAACATCACAACAAGGTCGTGCACCCACTTGTAAGTTACAGGTGCTGAACCACATGCCCACAGACACTTTCGCATTTGTATGGCCTCAATGCACACTCTGTGCGGGTAAGTGGTGCAGGGCAATTGCTGTGCACATGCGCCCATGTCACCCATGCACCACTGCTCCACAACATCCATGTCGCAGCATGCTGCTGTGAAGATGCGGTGAGGCCAACGTGGTGTCTCTCTAAGCATCCCACCAATCAAGGTGTCGCATAAACACCCCCAACCCTAGTGGAAGTGTTTATGGGCACATAACCCTAGTGGGAGTGTTTATACTCCATAGTGGGAATCCCTAGTGGGAGTGTTTATAAACACTCCCAGCCCTAGTGCAGGCAGTGGTGGCAGTGCACGGTTTACAACCACCACAAGTCACAGGGGGACTCAAGTGCATGTCTAGTGAGTGTGCGGCACAGGGCAGAGCAGCGGGATGTGCTGGGGCTGCGTGCAGCTGCAGGAGCCTGTGTAGGCCACAGGTCAGGTGTGGACGCTGCTGCACACTTGTGACCAGGCCTGGCTTAGGGGCTGTGCCAGGGATGGGAGCGGGCAAGAGGCTGTGCAGCCAGGCCAAGAGGTAGCAGAGGGAAGCATCATCCCTGCTTAGGTTGCCAGGCAGCCAAGCCTGCTCAGGTCAGGCTACACCAAAGCAAGCTGGGTCAAGCCAGGCCAGGTCAGGCCAGGTCAGGTCAGGCCAGGCCGAGTCAGGCCAGGTCAGTGCCAGTTGCCCAACCCATTGAGTGAAGTCCCCCTCACTTGCCCACCCTTATTGCTGCTCATGCTTGCCACTATGCTGGTGTAGCGTGTGATAGAGGGTAGTGAAGAGTCGAGGTGGGTGGCAAGGGTGGGTGTAGGAGCCGGGGCGCCCACTGCCTTCTTGTCCTGTTTGCCGCCACTCTTGCACAGCTCACGCAGTGGGTGAGGCTTGCAGCTGCTTGTTGTTGTGCTGGCGGACCTGCAGCCGGGCAGCAACAACAATTGTAGTGGGGCGAACAGGTGGTAAACTTGCAGGGCCAAGGCAGGAGGGGCTGACAGGTGGCAAGCAACTGGAGGGAGACCCTAGGCATTGAGCACAACCACGACATGCTGCACCCCCACAATCCTCCCTTCCCATGGGAGGAATGGGGGAGAGGAGGGTGTAGACCACCAAGCTCGGCCATAGGCCATCAACGCCCTAATCCCACCTCACAAGCTTCCCCTATTGGTCCCATGGTAACCAATGGCAGGTTGGCTAGCACAGCCTTGCCCAGGCAGGGTTGGCTAGCACAGCCTTGCCCAGGCAGGTTGGCTAGCACAGCCTTGCCCAGGCAGGTTGCCTCCCCGCCCTGCTGGCCCTGTCTGACCTTCATGATGAGTGAGATGCTCTTGACAAGCTCGCCGGCGCTGGGTCTGTCCCGCGGATCCGGCTGCCAGCAGCGAGTGATGAGGGCGGCCAGGTCAGGCGGGCAGCGCTCAGCAGACTCTGCAGAGGGCCGCACAGGTGGGGGCGAGCACAGGGCGACACAGCACTTGTAATTGACCAGGGATCGGGCAGCGCACAGGGCAGCCCAGCACCCCTAGTTCGTCAGGGGTCGGGCAGCACACAGGGCAGCGCAGGTGCAGGCCAGGCAGGCGTGTACGCAGTACTGCCTGGCCCCTTCTCCACTAAACTTCATGCTGGTCTTGGCTCTTGGGAGCGGGTGGGAAAGGAGGGGGTGGGAAGGGAGGGGGCGGAGGACAAAGGGGAGGGTGGTCCGCCCCAAGGAGGGTGGAGTAGGGGGAGGGTTGGGAGGGTAGGGGGAGGGTTGGGAGGGTAGGGGGAGGGTTGGGAGAGTAAAGGGAGGGTTTGGGACACGAAGGGAGGGGGAGGGGGCGAAGGGGATCCGCTGGTTGTGGTGTGAAGTCAGGTAAAGGAGGAGAGGGGAGGGGTTAGCAGCTGTGTCAGTGAGAAGGCCATCACAGGAAGGGGACACAGGAGGGGAGCAGGTGAGAGCAGGTGTTGAAAGGAAGAGCCATGTTGGGCACTGGTGTGCTGGGTGGTCACTCTTCCTGCCCCCCTTGTGTGACAGACAGGGGTCACGGCCATTCTTCCTGACCAGTCCCCTGTTTTACTGTAAGAATGTGGTGTGTGGTATGACTGTGTGACAGCTAGGGGTGGCGACAAGGTGCTCCCAGCTAGCTGCCAAAGCCCTGCCCTGCCCTGTCCTGCCCTGCCCTGCCCTGCCTGCTTCATAGGTGTTTATTAGGCATAAGTAGACTCGGTATTTTACTTCAGCTTACCTACTAGTTGTAGGCATCAAGGGAGTCCACCTTCCTATCAGACAGCTGTCCTTTCCTTTCCTTCCATCAGAATCTTTTCTTCCATTTCCCCGCCAGACAACCAGTGTTATTCGTAAGGAGCCTCCAGCTAATCTCACACAAGAGCTTTTGACAAGCACACAGCCAGAGAGAGGTCCTCACATGACAGGACATGCACCCCACCTGGTATCCCACCTGCCAACCCTACAGCTACCTACCTAGCCCTGCCTATTGGTTATGTCTTTCCCTCCACCTCTCTTCTTTACTTTCCCCACCTGGCAGCTCTGGGCGCTCGTCCCTGAAAGCAACGGCTCCGATGATGGCCGCGTTGTTGCAGCCGTACCAGGGCAGCTGCCCTGTCAGCATCTCCCACATGATGATGGCCCAGCTGTACACATCAGACTGTGGCGTCACGGTGTTGGCTTGGAAACATTCTGGGAGCAAGGGGCAGCGCAAGGACAGCCGTGATGTTGGGGCATGTAGTGAAGTGAAGTTGGGTTAGGTAGGAATCGAACAGGGGGTGGGGAGGGGCGGGGTCAGTGTAAGAGAGCACCTTTGTTGGATATGGCCTACGTTTGGAAGATCCTTCTCCCTCTTGGAAGTACACCCAGTTGCCCTTGTCCCCCTGCAGCGCTCCCTTCCCCTGCAGCCATCTCCCTGCCGCCCTCCCCTTGCCCTTGTCCCCCTGCCGCCCTCCCCTTGCCCTTGTCCCCCTGCCGCCCTCCCCCTGCTGCCAGCTGGCACGCACCAGGGGCCATGTATGCCATGGTGCCAACATTGTTATCCTGGGTCACAAGCGCAGCTTGCAGCTTAAAGCGTGCCGTGCCAAAGTCACCGATCTTGGCTTGACCTGCACGGCCACCATTTACAGCGGCCATGCAGCTGCTGCAGTGCCGTGCACTGAGCCACAGCAGGTTGCCAGCTATGAGATCTCTGATCCCACTGATCTTACACGGCCACCAGCGACACGGGCAGGCAGACAGGGCAGTGCCGTCAACCAAAGCACATTAGGTCGCCTTTGGAACAGCTCCGCACTTGACCTTGGGATGGCAAACCAGCTGGCATGCCAACAGGCCTACACTCCAACCCCGCTCAAGCTTGGCCCATATGCTTAGTCAGGCCATGCCAGGTCAGGCCAGGTCAGACCAGGTTTGACCATCACCTCAGCTAATGCTGGTGTCCAGCATAAACAGCATCAGCTGCTATTGTGGCTGTGCACATACCCTCACCCCTTCTGTTGGCTAATCAGCTGTGTGCAGCTCACGGTGGCCTCTCCTCCTCCCTCCCCCTGCCACCGCCCACACCGCCACTGCTGCTGACACCCCCTGCTGCTGCTTCAACAGGTTGTAGTAGGCTTCCCTGACCTCCGCTGAGGACAATTCCAAACACCACAGCAGCTGCTGCCAAACACTTCAACTGCTGCTGCTGCCTCAGGTCCGTGGCCCCCAGCCAGGTGCCCAGGTGCTTGTTGCAGGACCCTGCTGCTGACGTTCCAGGCACTGCTGGCAGGCCTAACACACCGGCTGCTGCTTCCGCCCCAGGCCCAATTTCCCTGGTGCTTGTGACTGGTGTGCCAAGACCTCGCTGCTAACGCTCCAAACGCGGCCCCGTGACAGCCCTGCCCTGCCCTATCCCCTGACCTCCCTGTTGCCCCGTGCCACACCCTCAACTGCAGTGTTGCCCGTGTTCGACTCACCCCGACGGTCCAGGAGCACGTTGGCAGATTTCAGGTCGCGGTGGACGATGGTGGGGTGCAGGTGGAACAGGCCTGAAGCAATGTCCTTGCCGATCCTGCGACATCGCCACCACTCACCGCAGGCAGCTGAGCCTCAGGCTGAGTGTCAGCTGCACCCTGATCCTGAAGGCCACGGCCCTGAGCCTGGACCTAAGCTAGGGATAGGGTGTATTCTTAAGCCTAACCCTGACCCTGACCCTGACCCTGGCCCAAACCCTGAAACTGCAACTCTGAAACTAATCCCAACCTTGGCTCAAACCCTACCCTGACCCTGGCCCAAACCCCGGCCCAAAGCCCAACACTCTAACCCTGAACAACCCTGACCCAACCCTAACCCACATGAAGATCTGGGAACATCAGCCATGCATGTAGGGGTTCAGTTTCAAGTCCACAGCGCTCTGGAGGCCTGGCCAGGCCAGTTGCTGCTACCCGTGCTTGATCAGCTGCCAGCTGGGTGTAGCTGCTAGGCTGCCTGTTTAAGCTAGCCCATAAGCCTACTAGGCTGCCCACCTAAGCTAGCCTATTGCTAGCAAGGGCTCCTCACCATGTGATGACTCCAGGCAATCCTTCAGTGTGCTCTTCTCACCCAAAGGCTGCTGATGATGCGCTGACCCAGCTCCTCTCAACACATGAACCTAGGAAGGTGCCTCTATATGCCGTCTGCTAGTCCCTTGGCCATGGCCTAGACTCCCTGCCTGGGTTGGCCCACCCTCCTGCAAGGGGCACTGCTCACCTCAGCACGTCGTCCAGGGGCAGCAGGTTGTTGTCGTGGACCAGCTTTGACAAGTCGATCTGCAGCAGCACATCAGGCGGGCACCAGCAGCAGCGACAGCGACAGCAGCAGCAGCAGCAGCAGCGGCATAAAGCAGTGCTTACATACACCATGTATGTCAGGAGCAGCAGCTTTTTCCGCATGTTGCTGCACTACTTCAAAGCCCTCGGCCACAGAGCCCTCACACCAGCGCTAGCCATGCTCCCATGTCCATGACGACAAGTGCAGCGGAAACATATTCAAGCATGGGGACAAAGTCTGCTGCCACTGTTTTAGCAAGGCAGCACTGAGCATATCTGCTGCGCCAGCTGTCTATGGTCAACTAATCTGCCCATCTGCCCCTAGAGCGCTCTTACACAGTACACAGTGCCCACCTACTAGCTAGTCCACCCGCCTGCCCCCTCTCCACAAGCCAACTTAACCATATCCCTCCCCCTGCTCCTCCCTCCCCTCCCCGCCTGCCTGGCCTCCCCCACTTCCCCTGCTCCTCCCTCCCCTTCCCTCCCCACCTGCCCTGCCCCTGCACCTGCATCAGCTCCTCCACCAGGAACACAGTAGGGGGCCGGATGCTGCCGCCATAGAAGCGCACGATGTTGGGGTGGCGCACTCGTGACAGGATGCGGATCTCCTGCACCCGCCACCCAGGGCAGTCGCAGGCATGCAGCGGTGACAGCCATGATGGCGGGCTTGCACATGAGAACGTGTGACCAGCTGGCATGCAGCAGTGACGGGCATGATGGCGGGCTACGCCAGCAGCCATGCCACCAGCAGAGTCGCAGGCAGTGCCAGCAACTGGGTAGGGGTCACAGCACTAGGAGCAGGACGGCATGCCCAGTTCAACTCTTTGTTGCCCTCCCCGCCTGCTGCCAAGGGCACATCATTCAAGGGCTTGCATACCGGCCAGACCAGCAATACCAGCCCTAACCCTAACCCTTACCGCTGCCACCAGCACACCAGCATACTCAATACCATCCAGATCTGACCAGCAACCCACCTAATCTCACCCGCCCCTCTTCCCGCGCATAACCACCTACGCCTGCTGGGGCGGAGGCATCCTTTCCCACCCTGATCAAGGCATGGCCAGCGCTGGTGGTCTGCATAGGAGCTGGAAAGGCCCTAGCCTGCTGACCTTGCCCCTGCTGCCCTGACTGACCACCTCCTCCGGGTTTGCCCAGCAGGCCCCCCCTCCCCCGCCCCCGCCGCCCCCTCATCACCCTCAGCGCCCTCTCTACAGGTTTACAAGTCTACAGCACCCTCTACAGGTCTACAGGTCTATAGCACCCTCTACAGGTTTACAAGTCTACAGCACCCTCATCGCCAGTCAGCTTGGCGCCCTCAGGTCATCAGGGGCGGCTACGCCTGTGCATGGCGTGCTGCTGCTTTTTGCTTCACTGCTCACCAACCTAGCAGTGGCGACAGTGACATTGACTGCACTTACTGGGATGCAGGGGGCAGCAACGGAGAAGGCAGCGGCGGCAATGGCAGCAGTGGTGGGCTCACATCATAGGACATGCGAGCTGGTATCCAGGGGTGGCAAGCCTGCAGGGGCATGGCGTGGCGTGCTGCTGCTCACAGCTGGCGCCTACCATGTGCAGGTTGTCCAGTGTAGCCTTGGATACCAGGCCGTCCACCATGCCCTTGCTGGCAAACTTGACAGCCACAGGGATGCCTTGGTACCAGCCTGCGTGCAGCCCACCAGCTTGACTAAATTCAAAAGGTCAAGGCCAGGCAGCTTCCACACAGCTTCTGCATAGCTTCGACACGGCTTCTACACAGCTTTTGATCTCAGCGCACCAGAGTAGACAGCCCCATAGCTCCCACACCCCAGCGGCTTGTCTGAGTCCAGCTTGATCTCCTCCTCCAGGTCGATGTCCAATGAAACGTCTGGGAGCACTGGGTCGTTCACCACATCCACCACATCAATCTCAGGCTCGTACATCCCGCCCTCCAAGGAGGTGGTGATGCTGTCCCCTCGCTCGGCCAGCAGCCGCCCTATCACACCCAACGCAGCTCCAAACTCGCTGTCGCGCCCGTTGTAGCTCGCCCGGGCCGCAGAAAACATGCGCTCGAGCCCGACACTGCCGCTGGCAGAAGTCCGCGAGCGCCGGGAAACCTCACGCATCAGACGAGGCAGGCCTGACGGGCAGCGGTTCAAGCTGGGGGTGCCGTCCGGGCTCGGCATGGATGCATTTGAAGAGTGAGGGTGGGTGGGTGGCGGGAGGCAAGCTTGGGATGGAAATGGCGAGCCGTAGCTGATGGTTGAGTTGCGGGGAAGATGCGAGTGGTCGCCACGCAACGCCGCCCAACTGCCGGACGCGCTGACTCTGGTAGGCGGCGGCAGTCGGGCAGCTGGCGACACGGCACTGAAGGCGGGAGGGAGGCCAGCGCGCGACACCGGGGACGCCACGTCCAGTGGGGGAGCATTGCAGCTAGTGGTCACGTGGATGCGGTTGCTGCTGCGGGAGCGCAAGGCCAAGTGAGTTGCGTGGCGGCGCTGGGCAGCGGTCACGTCCAACCCGTTGCGGTCTAGTGGCGCCAAGGGAGGGTCAAGGAATGAGTCGGAGCATGGGAATGGTACTTGGAACGTGGAGTCCGCGCATTGATGCGACTTGTTGTAGGTTGGGCTTTGTTGCCAGAAAGGTAACACCGTGTCCTCTGATTGCGCGTGCGCTGCAAGATGTGCAGCCCTTGCTTCGCAGTCGCGGTTCTCTGGCTCCATATCCGCACAGAGCTGCGTCAAGGAAAACGTTTCACGCCGGGCTGCTTTGTCGTCCGCCTCATCTCCACCGTCGCCGCTGCCTCCCGGAAACTGCGACGACAGCGGCCAGTCTGTATTGCTGAGAGGTTCGCCGCTGAGAATAGACATGGTGCTAATGCTGAGCCGGTTGCGCAAGTGCTGCGGCTGGGCGGGCTGGAACAGGACATCGCTCCCGTCGGTGGCCGAGGGATGCGATGGGATCAACTGCTGCAACACCGCGACGGACGAGGTAGAGCGGCCTGCACGCAAGAATGCAACGGCAATGTTCTGCCAGCTCACCACTGAGCCATTGGGAGTCGGCTGCACGGTAGGGCGTTGCTGGAAAGCTGTGGGCAAGCTTGTAGTAATGCCAGTCAACATTTGCAGTGGGAAGCAAGTCAAAAGCTGGTCAACCCTAACCCATCGTGATGACCGTGTTGGGACGCACCCGGCACCACTCACATGCCAGCGGGGACGGCTGGCGGTACGAGGGAGTGTGATGCAGGCGGTGGTGTGTTGTGTTCGCGCGGGCCAAGGTCCGAGCGTGCGCACCCTGCAGCCGCAGGCCCGGTGCAAGCAGCCATGTACAAGGTCGACGGCGATAACGGTGTAACAGCGAACAGCAGGATATCTATAGCACGTTGGCAGGCAGAGCAGTGGGCAGTTTCATCGGCCTGGCAATATGATGCAGGCAGATGATGGGAAGAGCAGCCATGCACTCCAATGTCTCGCGTCTCAGCCAGCGTGCAGCACACCTCAGTCAACCTCCCACACACCACCCCCATCCTGGCAGTACTCAGTCTGCTAGCAAAAGTGTTGTAAAGAGTTGAGTAGAAAGCGTGATGTGCACTAAAGAAAGGGGGGAGGGGAAACAGAAGCAAATAAAGCCCTAGAGGGAGAGGGTGGTTTAGCAGCTTGGTGGTTGACACCCAAGGTGGGTGTGTTGGCCTCCTGGCCCACAGTCGCAGCGCGGACCTCTCACCCACCCACCCACCCACCCACCCACCCACCCACCCACCCACCCACCCGCCCGCCCGCCCGCCCGCCCGCCCGCCCGCCCGCCCGCCCGCCCGCCCGCCCGCCCGCCCGCCCGCCCGCCCGCCCGCCCGCCCGCCCGCCCGCCCACCCACCCACCCGCCCGCCCATACCTGAGCACTGAAGGTGTGAATAGATATTTGGGAGGTGCTGGAGGGACCTGTTGGCTTCTGTGCCTGCCCCGCCTGCCAGCTGCGCACAAGGTCAGGTTCATGGGAGCAGCCAGGCAGGCCCAGCAGGGTGCCGCTGTGCATGTCGCTGTCACCCTTCCCCATCAGGGGCAGCAGCCACGGCCCTTGCGCCTGCTCGCCCAGGAGGGGAGGCCACTCTGCGTCTGGGCTGTTCTCAGCAGGGAACCAGCCGTGCTTGTTTGAACCGTTGGAGCTGGCTTGACGGCCCACTGGGGGGCTGGCAGCGGCCGGGGACCTGTTTGCTGCCTTGTGGCTGCTGACCTGCACTGGCCCGCTTGCCTGCCTGTTGCTAAACTCCTGAGACGCGGAGGTGTGTGGGGGAGTGTCGGGGTCGGAAGCAGCAGCAGCAGGAGCAGCAGCAGCAGCGGGCTGGGTCAACCACCCAGACTCATGGGGTACCAGGCCCCCCCACCCCGCCTCCCCGGGGGGGGGGTGCTGGCTGGAAGATGAGCTGGGGCCTGGGGTGGCAGGGGAGGTTGTGTAGGAGCGGTTGGGCTTGGAGGTGGTGGCGGTTGCAGCGACGGGCAGCAGGAGGAAGGGGGGTCGAGGCCGCGGCACCAAGCTGTGGCTCTGGCTATCAGGCTGGGGGGAGGCAGCCCCAGAGCCAGCACCACTCAGTGTCAGAGCCACTATCGCATGGCCCATGGCCGTCGTGGCAGCAGAGTTGGGAGCGAGGTCGGGCGGAGCAGAGGGTAGTGGTAGTAGCCGGGAGGCGGCAGGTGCAGGGGGCCAGTCAGCAGCCCTGGCCTGCCCCTGCGCAGCCCCCCCTACCCCCCTGGTGATCTGAGTGGCCCCTACGGCAGGGCTAGCTGCCTGCGCCCCGCCCTGCTCCACCTCTGTGTCCAGCACCCCCTCCTTCGCCACTGCAGCTGGGAAGGGCACGCTGCTGGGTGAGCTGGTGGCGCTGTGTGTGTTGTCGGCAAAGGTGGTGGTGTAGAGGAAGGGGTGCAGGGAGGGGGGGTGCGCCATGAAAGGGTGGCTGGCACTGGGGGGCGACAGCTGGGGGTCTGCTGGCACGTAGGGAGGGGAGGAGGGCGACTGGGGCAGGTGGAGGAGGCCGGAGGGGGAGGTGGTGAGTGGGGTCAGGCCTGGGTAATTCTCTAGCCACTGGGAGTTGTGGGGGGTGGGCGGTGGAGTGATCAGCGCATTGAATTCCGCTGTGGTGGGCAACTGGGGTTGGGAGAGGAAGGGAGATGGGGAGGAGGAGGGGGGGGAGGGGTAGAGGGGGGTAAGCTGGGGCGTGAGGAGCTGCTGCGGCGAGGGGGTGCTCATCACCTTGCCCACCGGCTGCTTGTCCTGCGACTGCTCTTGCTGCTGCTGCTGCTGCTGCTGCTTGCTGACCGAGTGCAACTCCTGCAACCGCTGCTGCTGCTGCTGCTGCTGCTGCTGCTGCTGCTGTAGCTGCTTAAGGTCTGGGTCCAACTCCTGACGCTGGACTGGTTGCGAAGCAGGCAGGCGGTGCCCTTGAGGCAGTGGCGTCTCAGGGCCAGCTGATGGCGTATCCTCGAACCTAGCGGTCACTAGGACGTCCCCTTGGGCTGCCAGGGGCAAGATCGGGGGCGCCTGCAGCTGCATGCTGTCCAGCAGCGTTCCCAGCTGGCCCCCTTTCTTGCTTCTGTGTCGCGGCTTGCTGAAGGACACACTGGTGGTCCTGTTGTACAGGTCCAAGTAGCTGCCCCTGCTGCCGCTGCTTCCACTGCCGCCCCTGCTGCCCCTGCTGCTGCCCCTGCCCCAGCTGCCATTGCTGCCCCTGCTGCTGCTCCTGCTGCTGCCCCCGCTGCCCCTGTTGCTGCCCCTGCTGCTGCTCCTGCTGCTGCCCCTGCTGCTGCTGCTGCTGCCCCTGTTGCTCCTGGTTGCAGCGGGGGCCCTGCACTGACTGTGTGGCCTGAACAGGCCACTGCAACCGCTGGCTTGCCTGATTGCCCAACTGCTATTGCATGAGGCAGGAGAAAGGCTGGGCATGGCTTGGTCTGGCTGGCGTCCTTCTGCTGCTGCTGCTGTCTGGGCTTGTCCCTGCTCCGGGTTCTCACTATGCCTGCGCCTTCTGCCCAGCTGGCTGCCACTGCTGTTGCTGAAGTCGCTTGAATCTCTGCAGCACCAGCCAGGGGCGGCAAAGGGGGACAGCTCTGGGCTCCACTCCTGAACCCCACGTCTTGCCTCACCGGGGTCAGGGTTTGAACCCCCCTCCTGCTGCCCTCTCCCAGCCCCAAGACCTGACTTGGGGAAACCCACCTCCGCCTCCCCCTCCTCCTCCTCCTCCTTCCCCGTGGCTGCTCCAGGGCCAAGCCTGCCGCTGCCTTGGCCCTCACTGGCCCTGGGAAGCTGTTGAGGAGAGCCGGGCAGGCGGAGCCGAAAGGGGCCCCCTGCAACCCTGGGCACTAAGGGCTTTGCCTGCTGCTGCTGCTCTGACGCCACCTGGTCAGCCTGTACTGCCGCCAAGGCTGACTGTTCTGCTGCAGAGCCTGGGTGACCCCACACCTCCCCAAAACTGGGGGGCCTGGGGTCAGACCCCGTCCTCTGCTGCTCATATGGCACTGTGGGGTTCAGCGCCTGGGCCTGGGCAACCCGCCCTGCCTCGCTAGCCCCCTGCTGCTCAGGCTGTGGGGCGGCGGGCAGGGTAGGGTGCCCTCCTGCCTGGCTGTGCCGCAGCTGTGCAGGGCGTGTGGGTGGACCACCCACTCCATCTCCAGAGCTGCGATCAGGCTCTCCTCCCTCCCTGTCCCCTCCTTGGTGGCTTTGAGGCGGCGCAGTCAGGGGAGGAAAGGGCAGCACGGCAGGCCTTGACCAGGGCTGCAGTGCGGGGTGAGAAACGTAGTCGAGGGGGCTGTTGCCTGCTGGGGTCTTAGGCCAGCTGCTGGGGTGGGTGGAAGGTGGGGTAGGGGTGAGCTCCAGCTGCTGAGCCTTGGCCTGGGCGGCTGGGCAGCTGTGAGGTGCTGACACTGGGCCTGGTGCCAGCTGTCTGGGTGGCTGCAGGCGGTGCTGGGCGGGCTGGGGTGGTTGGGGTGGTTGCAGCTGTTGCTGTGCCTGCTGATGGGTTGCCTGGCTGGGCTGAGGAGGGGAGTAAGGGGCTTGCAAGGGTGCCTGGCTAGCCTGAGCCAGAGCCAACTGCAGCAGGCTGCTGCCATACTGCTCCAGCCCCCAATCCTGCAGCGTTGACACCTGGTCTGGTGTTGCCTGTGTTGGGTCAGGCTGGGGCAGGTCAGGCTGTGGCGGTTGCTGCATGGGGCGGGTAGGTGCTAGGTGGTTGGGTGGTTGGAAAAGCTGGCTGGGGAATCTAGGATTAGGATACGATTGACCAAGAGCAACAATTGACCAGGGTGGAGGCGCAGGGTGAGGAGGGAGGGAGGCTGGGAGGGACCAAAGCCTGGGCTGGGCCCCAACCTGGCCTCGCCTCCCTGCTACTGCGTCCAAGGACACCCTGGGCAGTGCAGCTGCTGCCCTTACATCCGCTGCTGCTGCTGCTGCTGCCCTTACATCCGCTGCTGCCCTTACATCCGCTGCTGCTGCTGCTGCCCTTACATCCGCTGCTGCTGCTGCTGCTGCTGCTGCTGTTCCTGCTGCTGTGGCTGCTGCTCTCCCAGCTCCTGTTATGGCTGCTCTGTCCAGGTCCCTCCCCTTTGCAGCGATGTGTACAGGAAGGCTGGCTGGAGGGTGAGGTGGCCTGGCGCCTGCAGCTGACCTGGGCTTAGGCAAGCTGGCATCAGCTGCTGCTGGCACAAGCTGGTTGCTGGATGCGTGGCCATGCCTGGTTACGGGCGCATGGCTGCTGCTCTGAGTGTGCTCAGCTGCCCCACTGCTTACTCTAGCAAGCCTGCCAGAGACCAAGGGTGCGGCTGCCTGTTGCTGCTGCTGCTGCTGCTGCCCCTCAGCGTGAGGCTGGCCCCACTGCTGCTGCTGCTGCCACTGCTGCTCCTGCCACTGCTCCTGCTGCTTCTCCAGCAGAAGGGCCTGCTGCAGCATCTCAAGGCAGGGTTGCTGCTCCTGCTGCTGCACCGGCACCTGCACCTGTTGCTGCACCTGTTGCTGCACCTGCTGCCACTGTTCCTGCTGCTGCTGCTGCTGCTGCCACTGCAAATGCTGCCCTAACTCGCCAAAGAGCAGAGAGCTGGGGGCAGACCGGGCGCCCAGCACCGGGGGGGTCTGGCCTGCCCCCAGCCCCATGTCCTGGGCCCCCCGCCTGACCTCCATGCGAGCATCAGGTGCCGGGCCAGCATTGAGCAGGCTGCCACCTGAACTGCCTGCTGCGATCAGGCCCAGGGGTAAGGGGAGGTGACGGTTGCCAAAGGAGCCAGGGGTGGGCGTTTGGCCATGGGCAGTGCAAGCCACCCCTATGCCTGCCGGCAGGTGGTATATTGCATGCAGAGGGGCCTGGGGGGCGGCACTGGGGGCCTGGGAGTCTGCCCCAGCCTGGATGACCAGGCTGGCAGTGCTGGGTGGGCGGGCGGTGAGCTGCATGCGGCGCGCCACATAGGAGTGGGAGGGGCCATCGGGGCAGGAGAGGTGAGAGTGGGAGCGGTGGGTTGTGGAGGCGTTACGGCGCTGGGCAGACGCCTCCTCCACCAGCTTCATCAGTGTGTCTGCATGGGGGACACGGGCAGCACTGAACACTGGTGGGGCTTTACAACTGGGGGGGGTAAAACACTGGTAGGGTTTTACCACTGGGGGGGGGTAAACATTGGTGGGGTTTTACCACTGGTGGGGGTTTTACACTGGTGGGGTTTTAACACTGGTGGGGTTAACACGGGGAAGAGGCGGAGCAGGCAGGCTGGCCCTGGCCCTGGCCGCCCCTCTGCCCTGCTGCTCGCAGTCCAGCCAAAGCTATCCCCGCCATGGACGCTCGAGGGACCAGAAGCTTGGCTGGCTTGGGGCTGGGCTGGCTGGTTCCTGCCACATCCCAGCAACTCAAAGCATAACCATTTCCAGGGAGCCTAAATGCCCGAAACAGCATGTATTTCCATAATACTGACAGCAATAGGAGGCAGGGCATAACCATGTCCAGGGAGCATGTACTATGGTGCGGACTTTGAGGATGTTGTGCAGCTTTGCTGGCAGGTCAACGCCAGGTCAGCATGCAGGGTCAGCGGGCGGCCAGTCGTGTCCCTGCCCCACCTTGGTTGCATGCCCGCAGGGCTTGCACGTCCCTGGACATCGCACCGTCTCCCTGGTGGCTGCTGATGAAGCGTACGATGGCCTCAGACATACGGCGCACCTTGCGCTGGAGCAGCAGCACCTGCAGGGGCCCAGGAGCAGGGGTGGTGGCCAGCTGGCCGTAACCCTAACCCTAACCCTAACCCTAGGTGGCCGGCTGCTCCTTGTGGATGGCAGAGGGCTGAAGGGCGGGAAGGTTTTTCAGGAGAGGGGGGCAGCAGGGCAGGAAGCCAGCAGGCAGCGGTCAGCCAAGGCCAGGTGGTGAGGAGTGGGAGGAGTGGGGGAAGGAGCGGGGCTGACTCCAGGCCGCGAATGGTGAGCTGTGGGCCAAGCAGGCCTCTCTGCACCTGTCACCTCCTAGATGGCCCTAAGGCTTTGGGCTCCTTGCGCCCTTTGTGGCCCAAAGGCGGAGGGCAGGGCTGGGCTGACAGTGAGCTGGGCTGACGCTGAGTGTGAGCTGGACGTCGCTGACGCTGTAAGCTGGACTGAGTGTAAGCTGGACTGACTGTGAGCTGGACGACGCTGCACTGACGCCACAAATGAAGCTGCAGGCCAAGCGGGCGGGGGGAGCTGTGGTGGGGCTGGGCTGACTGCAGGCCGCGAGTACTGAACTGTGGGCCAATGGGGCCAGGAGGTAGGCCGGGCGGGAGGAGGGGGCGGGCAGGAGGGCGGCGGCTACTATGGTTTTCAGCAGATGGCCCCAGGAGGGGTGGTGGACCATCTCCTGCTGCATCAGAGGTGCCTCATCCACTCTGCCGGCTTCCAAGGGCCCGACACCGGCAGGCAGCCCAGCCAACGGCCTGGCAGCTGGGACTCAGCACCTGCCTACCACCCTGCAGGCCTCCCGAGCCCTGCCAGCCTACCCCGGCTGCCCCCCATGCCTGCCCAGCCACACTTGCCAGCCTGGCTGCCTTGCCCGCCCAGGCGGTTGTGGGCGAGGCCATCACACCCTGGCTGTGGCTGGACAAGAACACCACCGCGGCAGTGCAGCTGAGCAGCCCAGCACCTAAGCGGTGCTATCGCTACGCTGCTGGCCTGACGCTGTGCTGGCCCTGTGCTGGCCCTGTGCTGTCCAGGCGCTACTGGCTGCTGGCCCTGTGCTTACAGCCCAGCACCTAAGCGGTGCTATCGCTACGCTGCTGGCCCTGTGCTGGTGGCCTGGCCCTGTGCTGGCTGCCTGGCGCCGTGCTGGTAGCCTGGCCCTGTGCTGGTGCACCGTGCTGTCCAGGCACTACTGGCTGCCAAGAGCCAGCGGTTAAACAAGCAGCTGCGTGACCAGCCATCCAAGCTCCCGGACTGCTGCAGCACTGCTACTGCTGCTGGAGGCTGTGAGGGGGCAATAGAGCGCCTCCAGGCTACTAGATGCAGCTGGAAGGTCACCACCTGGTGGCCGCCTTCCAGCGTGGTATACAGCTTGAAAGCACAAATGAACCACAACACAGGAAGTGGCAGCGCCACTAGATAAATATTTCGCTGGGAGTTGCAATGTATGGGTGTGCAGTCAGCAGCAGTGGCTTTTCTTCTCTGCTTGTCAGCCAGCCTGCCTGCTTGTCTACCAACTTATGTCTGTGCCGTGCGGGAAAAGGGCAGCGTGGCAGTGATGGGACGCTGGCAAGGCCAGGGGTGAAGGGACGGCTGAAAGGGGCAGGAGTGCAAAGGTCATGGGGGGCAGGGGCAGGGTCGGCTGAGAGGGGCAGTACAGGATGGTGGCGCCCCAGCTGGCTGACTGTGAAACAGTCACCTTGACGCAGAGGCCAATGCTGACGGCCAGCATCGCCAGCAGGGCAATGAGCAGGCCTAGCACAGAGGTGGGGCTGTGGCATCTGTTCTCAAAGCCTAGCAGCGCGCGCCCCCCCCTGCATGGCAAGGACAGTGGAAGCAGCTGCACACCAGCCCTTGCTTGCCCTGGCTTGACATACTGCTATGAACTATTCGCTGCGTAGCTGTGCAGCATTGTCCTGCGAGCCAGCCACGCACCTGGCCCTCCCCTCTAGGGAATGCAACGGTGTGAGCGGCAGCTGGGCACTGCACAAGTCCGCAACAGCCTGGGATGCTGCGTCAGGCGCCTTGCTGCTTGGATTGCACGCGTGGGGTCCAGCAGCATACAGAAGAGCAGCCTGGGCAGGCTCCAGAGCAATCCTGGACACTGCTGCACGAGCTTCGGCTGGGGCAGAGCTGGCCCTAGTATGGGCACGTGCTTCGACATTCGGTGCCACGATATTTGTCTTGATTTCTTCGCCATCCAGATACCAAGTCTGGTCAGGATTTTGGACAAAGTGGTGCCAGCCGGCCGCAAGGGTGGGCTGGCTTAAAACAGCACAGTGTGTGCCAGCGCAGACGCCAAACTCGTCCTGAGTCGGCAGAAGGAACGTGAGACAAGACATGTGACTACGAAGTTCACAGTGCAAGCCGTCCTGCAATGTTCGCACACCCGGTGTGCTACGCTGCTCCACTCAGTCAGCACAATGCCTGGAACGATAGCAGGCTGAAAGCTCCAAATCGGGTATGGAGTGTCCACGGCGGAGATTGGCTGGGTAATTTGGAACCAGACGACCAGTGTGCGGGCGCCTGCAGCGTCAGGTTACTTGCTCAAGTGTCAACCCTTGCTATCAATGAAGAGTGCACGCAAAGCTTCACCTTCTAGGGCGCTGCTAGACACAGTACTGCTCCCCGCCGCGTGCGAGGGAACCTCGATGCAACTTGCAGCGCAGTGAAGTGCGGCGAAGTTCAGAGCCGCGATGTAAATGCATCTACACGCCCTTCGCAGGCGTGAGGTCCTCAACCACACTGCTGCACCAGTCATGCCCGCTGTGCAGTATCAAGCGTTTATAAGCAACAGCTATGACACCAGTATGGACAGGCGCGGCTCTATCCCATCCCCCCCTATAGATACAGGCTGTGCCACGACGGGTCCCATCGCAAGTGTGTGAACTCGAGCTCTGCGCAACTGCTAAAGCCGTTTAAACTGACACGAGTGTCGTCGGGCGGACCTACTTCGCCAATTGACGGGCACGATGGGTAAACGTCGGCACCCAGGCTACCGTGCCGACCAGCACGAAGGGCACAAGCCCGACCCATTGACCCGGCCAATCGCCGCACAGGAGGTAGTAGTTGCGGCAGCTGGAGGGAGCATCCGCATCCTCCACACATCGTGCGTGGGACTGCCTTGCGCATGTTACATACTCCCGAGCCGCCAGCAGGTCAATAGCAACGCCATGGTCATGCAGGGCCGCACAATCATCCCAGTGCCTATGCATCCCATCAGCTCACAAAGGCGCAGTGCGGTGCCTGGCCATCTCCAGCGACGGTACCCTGCTGCTTTCTGGCTCTGACGACAAGACCTGCAAGCTGTGGGACTTAGCCACCCAGCAGTGCATCAGCACATGGTAAGAGTGCCTGCTAAAACCAATGGCCAGCAGTAGCTGTCCTTTAGCACCCGAGCCTTTGATAGGCACAGCACAAGGGGTAAAAGCTCAATTGGGGCAGGCACTCAGGCATCCCTCCCTACCAAGTCCGGCTTGCACCAAGTGCAGAGACTGTGGCACAACCACTCAACTGTCAGTCCGCTGATAGCGAGCGGCACAGTACTGCCAGGTGATGATGATGTTGATCATGACGGTGATGATGGTGTGCGCTACGTAGCGCCATTCATGCTGGCTTCAATACGGTTAGGAGCTTTTATGGCCCATTGGTGGTGTTGAGTGTTGTTTCAGGAGCATGCTGAAGAAGTTGAGCGCATGCGCCTTCACCCTGGACTGCAAGTATGTGTTGTTCGCCGACAAGTTTGGGGATGTGGCAGTGGCGGCGGTGCGGCGGCCCGTCAGCCCGGCGGGGCAGGAGGGTGTCGGCAGGCCAGACAGCAGTGATGGTGCGGAGCTGCTGCTGGGGCACTTATGCTCTGTCATCACCTCCTTGGCCGTCAGCCCGGACAACAAGTGAGCAGCAGGCAAGAGGGGCAGGGGGTGGTGGGGACTGGGGCAGGGGTTGGAGGCAGATGTGGGGCCAGGGGTGTGAGGCAGCGGGTTGGCAATGGTGGTTTGGGTCAGGGAGGTGGATGCAGACAGGCAAGGCCGTGGGGCAGGGACAAGGACACCTGGCCCAAGCAGAGGCCTGCGGAGAGGAAGCAGCGGCAGCGGGTGGAGGAGCAGCAGGATGGACAGCAGCGGGTGGAGGAGCAGGGGTGGAGGGCAGGCAGGGCGCCTATGGCGGTGTCCCCCTAAGCCCAGATCAGTGCAGTGGCCATGCCTAGGAAGGCTGAGCTGCCGGCAGCCGCAGCAGGCCCAGTGCCACGTCCTCAGCGGCATGCGGGCAGGGCCAGTGGGCCTAGTGCTTGACCATGGCCCCTCACCTGCCAGCCCTAAGCCACCTGCTCACTGCTGGATACCCTGATCTGACCGCCCTCATCCACCCTGTTGGCCCGCGGCCTCTGAATGCCCTGGCACAGACCTTGGTTGGGCTGGGCATTGACCCTGATCCACCTTGCCTTGCCCTGATCTACCCCGCCCTGCCCTGATTCACCCTGCCCTGCTTTGACCAGGAGGGCTAGGTCAGGGTCAGGGTCAGGGTCAGGGGGTGGCATGAGAACGCCAAGGCTGCCCTGCAGACGTCACCCTGTTCCTGCACCGTAGAGGCTTTGGCAACATTTGGACCAGTGCATCTGGGTGGCCTTAACCACCACCGGCAGTAACCACCGGCCTTAAGTACCCCTGCACTGTCCATTGCCCTCCACTGCACCCCGTCCCTGCGCCTTGACAGGCTTGGCGAGGGTGCAGCTAAGGGTTGCAGCTTGATGGCCCTGACCACCCCTGTGTACCCCCTGGCCCTGCACTGCTCACTGCTCACCGCCCCAGGCTGCTGGCCAGCACTGACAAGGATGGCCGGGTGCGGCTCAGCCTACTGCCGCCAGGGGATCTCATCCTCAAGGTCAGGGGCGGCTAGCGACCCCTCCTCCTCCTCCTGCTGCACTGGCCAGGCTGCGCTGCCCTGCTGCAGGCGCCAGGCAGTCGGGGGCATGGTCAGGGTCAGGGGCTGTTGATGGGCTGCTGGTGAGGGTCCAGGGGTAGGCAGCATGCCAATGAAAATGGTTCAGGCTATGGAGGTGTGTGCTGCTGCGGCTGCCGCTGCTGCTGCTGCTGCTGCTGCTGTTGATGGGCCAGGCTGAGTACTGAGGTTCAGGCTGTGGAGGGCAAAGCAGGTGAAGGTGAAGGTGAACAAAAGGGTAGGGGAAGCTGCTGCTGCTGTCGATGCTGCTGTCAATGCTGCTGCTGCTGCTGCCCCCGCTGCTGCTGCTGCCCTCGCTGCTGCTGCTGCTGCTGCTGCCGCCCCCGCTGCTGCTGCTGCCCCCGCTGCTGCTGCTGCTGCTGCCGCTGCTGGTGGCTGCAGGGCGCTTATGAGATCCAGAGTTTTTGCCTGGGCCACTCCAGCTTTGTGACATCTGCTGCCTTCACCACCCCTGGCCCTCGGCCTGCCAGCCCGCCAGTCCCAGCCCCTGGGCAGCAGGATGCCAGCTCTGATGCAAGCGCCACCTTGCTGGTCACTGGCAGTGGGGACGGCAGCGTGAAGCTGTGGGAGCCAGGGTCAGGGCAGCTGCTGCACAGCTTCCAGGCAGCACAGCCCCCTATTGCTGCCACCCCCCTAATCAACCCCTCTGCAGAACCCAGCGCTAATACTACACTTGATGGGGGTGCAGGTGGGGGTGGGGATGGTGGGGGCAGGGCTGCACTGCCTGACCCTGGCGGCAGGGTGGCAGCTCTGACCACCTGCCCAGCGGCTGCTGCCCACATGGCGCCGCATGGGGTAGCGGTGCATGGGGCGGCACAGGCAGCTGGGGGGCAAAGCGGGGTGGCAGAGGGGGAACAGGGCCGGACAGGGGAGGAAGGGGTCGAGGGTAAGCAGCAGGATGAGCAGGAAGAGGAGGAGGAGGAGCAGGGCTGCGAGGAGGAGGAAGAGGAGGAGGAGGGGGAGGGGGGGCAGCAGGTGGCACCCAGCTGCCCGGCTGTCCATCATGTGTCCTGCTCTCCCAAGGGGTAAGAGCTCTGCTGTCAGTCCAGCCCACAAGTAGCATACCCCTTGACCCTCCCCTGCCCTGACCTTGACCCTCCCCTGCCCTGACCTTGTTCCTCATGCCCGCTCCGCTACCGCCTGCCCTACCTACTGCCGCCACTGCCTGCCCTGCCCCCCCTGCAGCAGCCTAGTGTGTGTCGTGGTGGAGGGCGAGCAGGAGGTGCAGGTCCTACGCCTGCTACCGCAGCCTTGCCAGCTGCAGCTGCTGCAGCGCCTGAGCCTGCCTGGCCTGCACTACCCCTGTGCCAGCAGCTGGGACAGCCAGGGGAGGTGCTGGGTGGTGGGTGGGCCCCCGCTGGACTCTTCCCAGGCGCTGCACCTGGCAGCCTTCACCGTCAATCAGGGTAGGTGTGGGGCAGGGGGGGAGGGCCGGGGGGGAGGGGGGGCCAGGGGGGGTGGAGGCGGGAGGGGCGGCTAGAGAAGAGTGGAGGAGGGAAGGGTCCGAAGGAGGGGAGAGGATAGAAGGGTTCAAGGGGGGGTGGAGGGGAGGAAATGGGTCCAAGGGGCGGAGAAGGAGGGGAGGGGCGGAGAAGGAGGGGAGGGGCGGAGAAGGAGGGGAGGGGAGGGGAGGGGAGGGGAGGGGAGGGGAGGGGAGGGGAGGGGAGGGGAGGGGAGGTCAGGGGAGGTCAGGGGAGGTCAGGGGAGGTCAGGGGAGGTCAGGGGAGGTCAGGGGAGGTCAGGGGAGGTCAGGGGAGGTCAGGGGAGGTCAGGGGAGGTCAGGGGAGGTCAGGGGAGGTCAGGGGAGGTCAGGGGAGGTCAGGGGAGGTCAGGGGAGGTCAGGGGAGGTCAGGGGAGGTCAGGGGAGGTCAGGGGAGGTCAGGGGAGGTCAGGGGAGGTCAGGGGAGGTCAGGGGAGGTCAGGGGAGGTCAGGGGAGGTCAGGGGAGGTCAGGGGAGGTCAGGGGAGGTCAGGGGAGGTCAGGGGAGGTCAGGGAAGGGAAGGGAAGGGAAGGGAAGGGAAGGGAAGGGAAGGGAAGGGAAGGGAAGGGAAGGGAAGGGAAGGGAAGGGAAGGGAAGGGAAGGGAAGGGAAGGGAAGGGTCCAAGGGGTGACGGAATGGGGATGGAGCATGAAGCAGGTGGGAGAGTGGTTACAGTAAATGGCCAGGGAGGAAAGGCCAAGAGCAGAAGGGTGGGGGAGCAGGAGGGAGGAGGGCAACTGCTTGCCCGCCTGCCTGCCCGCCTGGCCTTCCCTGTAGGCCTCCTGGTCATTGCCACCCCCCTGGGCCCCTGCTGCCCACCCACTGCCCTTTTAACCGCCCTCCCTCCTCCAATGCTTGCATCCTGCCTGCCTGGTACCTGGCGCCCTGATGCCTGCTCAAGTCCCAGCCTGCCCTCCTGCCTGCATGGCTGCGTCCTCTCAGAGGGCAAGGTGGAGGTGGTCACCCCGAGCTGTGTGCCTGAGTCTGAGCTGGCGGCCATGGAGCAGCGGCAGGGGGCTGAAGAGGCCTTGGTGCAGCAAGGTGGGCGACTGCTGACGGCAGGAAGGTGGCAGGGGGGAAGAGGGGGAGAGGGGGGCTGAGGCGAGTGGCTTGCCGTTGCTGATGACTGTGGCTGACAGGGTGGGGGAGAAGGGGGTAGAAGGGGGATGGGGCCAGTGGCTGTAGATTGTGGTGGCTGACTGTGGCAGCTAATGGACTTGGCTGTAACAAACATGGATGGTGGCAGGCAGAGAAAAAACAGCTGACATGGGCCAGTGCTGCCTGTGGCTGCTGGGGTTAGTTCTTGACGATCTTAGGCAGCCAAGGCTTGTCAGGCTGCGCAATACATCCCTACGGGCTGGCAGTCGGTACAGATTGGCAATGCACTGCTCTCCAGTGGAGAGGGGTGCAGGATTACGTCATGGTGCAGCGTATGGGACAAACTTGAGGAGTCGCATTAGATCTAGTTACACTCTTCAGTGTCAGTCCAAGCATTGTATCATGCCTGGCGCGCTGGTGCAGGCGGGCTTGAGGTGCAGTGGACCTTGCCACTGCAACGACGGCGATATGAAGAGCACGAGGTGAGCCGTAGGGCCTTGTCAGCGCGAGTTTTACATGCATGCGGGTGGTCACATCAGAGCTGGTGCAACATGTGTGATGTATCCAGTTTTGAAATGTGGCGTATGCGGTCGCAGAAAGAGGAGCACATGAAGAAGCGAAACGACCTCAAAGAGCACAAGCGCTTGGAGGAGTTCCGTAAGAAGGAGTCCGAGACGAAGAACGGACCTAAACCCGCAACGTGACGCATCCCTCGGACCTTTCGTGTAGACAGCAGAGTACCTCGGGCGGTCAATGCAGCCACCGCAGTGTGAAGGTGCCGGCTACCCCAACCTGGGGTAGCAAGCCTCTGGCTTTACCGCATGTCCCACCGCGACTGGGGCCACCGCAACCGCTACAGGCTACCCCTCCCATTGAACCACCAACCCCTTTTAACGATAAGGGACAACGGCTTTTCCGGACTCATTTCTGCACCGATTCACACGCGGATTGAGGCTGCGCTGAGGCACACGCTGAGCCGGTAGGGCATGTTGCCGGGTATCCGACCCTACCGAGCCTGCGGACTTGATGTACGTTGACCCAGTAGCAGTGAGTCCCTTTTTAACGCGATGGATAGTGCGCGATGTGTTAGGAGCCCGACCCCATGTCCAACATGATAACCAACATGCGCTGGCTCAGGGGCTTTGAAACTTGGAGGAGACCACAGTAGGAGCACAGCAGTGGCAGCTGCATCAATCCTTTGTGGATTAGGCTCCGAAAGGTGGGCAAACCCTCCTCCATGCTGCCCACTCTGCTGATGCTGGTCTCACGACCATCGAACTCAATCGAACTCTCCAGCCTTGCGGCACTGGTTAGGGAACTCACTGTGGACCCCCTGCCAAGTTCTCATCTATTGTTGACAATTATCAAGAGGGGTTTTAGGAGCTGGCGTGTGCACATGCCTGCAGGCATGGGCTTGTCCTCCAAATCCCACCCCTACAGACGGAAGGGGGGCCATGCTGCCCGCTGTGCGTGTTGTGCAACGTGTACGCCAGCTTACAGCACAGGCTGGGTGGAGATCCATGTGGAGGGGGAGGCAGCTTTCTACAGCTCCGGACGCAGCCACACAGCCATTGGCCAGGTCACAGCCATGATGTATGAAGTCATCAGGGCCTGCAGCAACCTGGAGCCTCAACAGGTTCCACTAACCCACAGAGCATGTGCTGAGGCTGCTGCAGCTGAGCATGCTGTGTGCCAGCGGCTGCGGGGGCAGGAGCCAGCCAGCCAGCTCCAGCCCATGCCCCGTCTCAGCTCCACACCCACGCAAGCACCTGCACAGCCTGGGCCAGCCCATGCGCCCTGCCCCCACCATCTCCCAGACCAACCACCCTCGCACCCATCACACCCATCACTTCTCAGAGGCTTAGCCAAGGCTTAGTGCTTGGTGTGCTTAGAGGACACCGCTTCTTGATGACAAAGCTTCTCCTAATGTTTTAGTTCTTTACGACGTCTTCACGATGTAAGTACTTTGCACTATAAAAAAAAAAATGCAGCCACCGCAGTGTGAAGGTGCCGGCTACCCCAACCTGGGGTAGCAAGCCTCTGGCTTTACCGCATGTCCCACCGCGACTGGGGCCACCGCAACCGCTACAGGCTACCCCTCCCATTGAACCACCAACCCCTTTTAACGATAAGGGACAACGGCTTTTCCGGACTCATTTCTGCACCGATTCACACGCGGATTGAGGCTGCGCTGAGGCACACGCTGAGCCGGTAGGGCATGTTGCCGGGTATCCGACCCTACCGAGCCTGCGGACTTGATGTACGTTGACCCAGTAGCAGTGAGTCCCTTTTTAACGCGATGGATAGTGCGCGATGTGTTAGGAGCCCGACCCCATGTCCAACATGATAACCAACATGCGCTGGCTCAGGGGCTTTGAAACTTGGAGGAGACCACAGTAGGAGCACAGCAGTGGCAGCTGCATCAATCCTTTGTGGATTAGGCTCCGAAAGGTGGGCAAACCCTCCTCCATGCTGCCCACTCTGCTGATGCTGGTCTCACGACCATCGAACTCAATCGAACTCTCCAGCCTTGCGGCACTGGTTAGGGAACTCACTGTGGACCCCCTGCCAAGTTCTCATCTATTGTTGACAATTATCAAGAGGGGTTTTAGGAGCTGGCGTGTGCACATGCCTGCAGGCATGGGCTTGTCCTCCAAATCCCACCCCTACAGACGGAAGGGGGGCCATGCTGCCCGCTGTGCGTGTTGTGCAACGTGTACGCCAGCTTACAGCACAGGCTGGGTGGAGATCCATGTGGAGGGGGAGGCAGCTTTCTACAGCTCCGGACGCAGCCACACAGCCATTGGCCAGGTCACAGCCATGATGTATGAAGTCATCAGGGCCTGCAGCAACCTGGAGCCTCAACAGGTTCCACTAACCCACAGAGCATGTGCTGAGGCTGCTGCAGCTGAGCATGCTGTGTGCCAGCGGCTGCGGGGGCAGGAGCCAGCCAGCCAGCTCCAGCCCATGCCCCGTCTCAGCTCCACACCCACGCAAGCACCTGCACAGCCTGGGCCAGCCCATGCGCCCTGCCCCCACCATCTCCCAGACCAACCACCCTCGCACCCATCACACCCATCACTTCTCAGAGGCTTAGCCAAGGCTTAGTGCTTGGTGTGCTTAGAGGATACCGCTTCTTGATGACAAAGCTTCTCCTAATGTTTTAGTTCTTTACGACGTCTTCACGATGTAAGTACTTTGCACTATAAAAAAAAAATGCAGCCACCGCAGTGTGAAGGTGCCGGCTACCCCAACCTGGGGTAGCAAGCCTCTGGCTTTACCGCATGTCCCACCGCGACTGGGGCCACCGCAACCGCTACAGGCTACCCCTCCCATTGAACCACCAACCCCTTTTAACGATAAGGGACAACGGCTTTTCCGGACTCATTTCTGCACCGATTCACACGCGGATTGAGGCTGCGCTGAGGCACACGCTGAGCCGGTAGGGCATGTTGCCGGGTATCCGACCCTACCGAGCCTGCGGACTTGATGTACGTTGACCCAGTAGCAGTGAGTCCCTTTTTAACGCGATGGATAGTGCGCGATGTGTTAGGAGCCCGACCCCATGTCCAACATGATAACCAACATGCGCTGGCTCAGGGGCTTTGAAACTTGGAGGAGACCACAGTAGGAGCACAGCAGTGGCAGCTGCATCAATCCTTTGTGGATTAGGCTCCGAAAGGTGGGCAAACCCTCCTCCATGCTGCCCACTCTGCTGATGCTGGTCTCACGACCATCGAACTCAATCGAACTCTCCAGCCTTGTGGCACTGGTTAGGGAACTCACTGTGGACCCCCTGCCAAGTTCTCATCTATTGTTGACAATTATCAAGAGGGGTTTTAGGAGCTGGCGTGTGCACATGCCTGCAGGCATGGGCTTGTCCTCCAAATCCCACCCCTACAGACGGAAGGGGGGCCATGCTGCCCGCTGTGCGTGTTGTGCAACGTGTACGCCAGCTTACAGCACAGGCTGGGTGGAAATCCATGTGGAGGGGGAGGCAGCTTTCTACAGCTCCGGACGCAGCCACACAGCCATTGGCCAGGTCACAGCCATGATGTATGAAGTCATCAGGGCCTGCAGCAACCTGGAGCCTCAACAGGTTCCACTAACCCACAGAGCATGTGCTGAGGCTGCTGCAGCTGAGCATGCTGTGTGCCAGCGGCTGCGGGGGCAGGAGCCAGCCAGCCAGCTCCAGCCCATGCCCCGTCTCAGCTCCACACCCACGCAAGCACCTGCACAGCCTGGGCCAGCCCATGCGCCCTGCCCCCACCATCTCCCAGACCAACCACCCTCGCACCCATCACACCCATCACTTCTCAGAGGCTTAGCCAAGGCTTAGTGCTTGGTGTGCTTAGAGGATACCGCTTCTTGATGACAAAGCTTCTCCTAATGTTTTAGTTCTTTACGACGTCTTCACGATGTAAGTACTTTGCACTATAAAAAAAAATGCAGCCACCGCAGTGTGAAGGTGCCGGCTACCCCAACCTGGGGTAGCAAGCCTCTGGCTTTACCGCATGTCCCACCGCGACTGGGGCCACCGCAACCGCTACAGGCTACCCCTCCCATTGAACCACCAACCCCTTTTAACGATAAGGGACAACGGCTTTTCCGGACTCATTTCTGCACCGATTCACACGCGGATTGAGGCTGCGCTGAGGCACACGCTGAGCCGGTAGGGCATGTTGCCGGGTATCCGACCCTACCGAGCCTGCGGACTTGATGTACGTTGACCCAGTAGCAGTGAGTCCCTTTTTAACGCGATGGATAGTGCGCGATGTGTTAGGAGCCCGACCCCATGTCCAACATGATAACCAACATGCGCTGGCTCAGGGGCTTTGAAACTTGGAGGAGACCACAGTAGGAGCACAGCAGTGGCAGCTGCATCAATCCTTTGTGGATTAGGCTCCGAAAGGTGGGCAAACCCTCCTCCATGCTGCCCACTCTGCTGATGCTGGTCTCACGACCATCGAACTCAATCGAACTCTCCAGCCTTGTGGCACTGGTTAGGGAACTCACTGTGGACCCCCTGCCAAGTTCTCATCTATTGTTGACAATTATCAAGAGGGGTTTTAGGAGCTGGCGTGTGCACATGCCTGCAGGCATGGGCTTGTCCTCCAAATCCCACCCCTACAGACGGAAGGGGGGCCATGCTGCCCGCTGTGCGTGTTGTGCAACGTGTACGCCAGCTTACAGCACAGGCTGGGTGGAAATCCATGTGGAGGGGGAGGCAGCTTTCTACAGCTCCGGACGCAGCCACACAGCCATTGGCCAGGTCACAGCCATGATGTATGAAGTCATCAGGGCCTGCAGCAACCTGGAGCCTCAACAGGTTCCACTAACCCACAGAGCATGTGCTGAGGCTGCTGCAGCTGAGCATGCTGTGTGCCAGCGGCTGCGGGGGCAGGAGCCAGCCAGCCAGCTCCAGCCCATGCCCCGTCTCAGCTCCACACCCACGCAAGCACCTGCACAGCCTGGGCCAGCCCATGCGCCCTGCCCCCACCATCTCCCAGACCAACCACCCTCGCACCCATCACACCCATCACTTCTCAGAGGCTTAGCCAAGGCTTAGTGCTTGGTGTGCTTAGAGGATACCGCTTCTTGATGACAAAGCTTCTCCTAATGTTTTAGTTCTTTACGACGTCTTCACGATGTAAGTACTTTGCACTATAAAAAAAAATGCAGCCACCGCAGTGTGAAGGTGCCGGCTACCCCAACCTGGGGTAGCAAGCCTCTGGCTTTACCGCATGTCCCACCGCGACTGGGGCCACCGCAACCGCTACAGGCTACCCCTCCCATTGAACCAATAGTTCATTATTAGTTTCCGGTGCATGGGCAGACAGTCTTCGGGGTCGGACTCCTGCGTAGCACCCCGAAAGCGAACCTTATCCAAGCCAATTAGCGCCAGCGGCAGTTCATTCAGTAAGCTCACAGTCAGTCAGTCGGAGTGCCGGGCGGGCGCGTTGACCCAGCGCCTTCAGCACTATGACAACCCACGACGACGGTATCAGCGAGGCCCTTCTAGATAGGGTAGCAGACAATGCGCGTGGACAAAAGGCCCCGGCCACGGAGCAGGGCTACGATGTCCAGCGGAGAAAAATACAGGCACTGTGCAAAGAAAACAACCAGGACTCTACCGGGTGTTGGGACCCGGAGAAGATTACGGTCCCGACCGCGGTCGGCATCCTGGACCAGCTTCGTATCAACTACGAAGCCGGAAGAGGCGTGGGACAAGGCATGGTGAGATGCCTAGCTTCAGCCAGAACTGCCCCTATGCTGCCGCTATGCTACCGCTATGCTGCCGCTGACCGGGTGCCGCTGTCGTAGGGTGTATCCACCCTGAAGAAGTTCCACGCAGCGCTGAACATCATGTTCAGGCAGAACAAGTTGAGGGAAGGCGACAACAGCCTAGACACCAACCTGAATCAGCATCTTGCCTACCAGACAGCCTACCAGAACTTGCTATTCAAGATCAATGGGAGTGGGAAAAGGTATGACAGTGGTGATGTTATGTCCATACATGCTTTTCATGCTTTCCTCTTGCACGTGTGGTGTACTGCTTACTCTGCTTTGCATGTTGTGCATGCTGCAGGAAGGAGGGGGTGGAATCCCAATCCCACACCCCAGGGGGGGGGATCACAGTGAAAGAATTTGTTGTAGTTATCAGCCACCTCCTGTTGCTGCCTGATCTACTGGCTGCCTTTATGAGGTAGGCTGTCACACTGACCCTGACCCTGGCCCTGACCCTGGTAAATCTACACCTGCTCCTACCTACCTAGCACCACAGCAGCCCCTGCCCGGCACCACAGCCCCACAACTGCTCCTGCCCTGCCCTGACCCTGGTAAATCTACACCTATTGCAGGGCTGTACTCACATGCATGTGGGCTGGCATTGCCCGCTCGGATGATATACGCCAGCTAAGGCTGCAGGACCTCCGAAGACCCAACCTGCTCCCCACCGTGGGCCCTCTCACCTGCCACGCCTTTGGCTTCCTGTTCATTGGTGGCAAAACTGGTACACCGGTGTGTGTCAATAGCAATGCAAGCTATACCATGCAATACCTGTGCAATACCAGTTTGATGTGCTGCTTTACCTATCTTGCAGAATGGCAGTCGTTATATCACCTTCACAAGAGCTGCCAATGTGACAGTCTGCCCTGTCAACGCCATAGGCAGCTTCTTGTGGCACAAGTACAGCAACACCCGTTGGGACATGCCACTACCTGATGCCAAGGAAGACCCCAACACGTCACCTTGGTAAGCAACCCTGCCTGGATCTTCCACACTGACACAGCTAATACATAGCACGCTTGCCTTTGACATGTAGGTTGACAGAGGCATTCTTTTGTGTGGAAAAGACTACAAGGACGACAGCTGCATGCTGGGCGTATATGGCCTCGTACTACTCAAGGCTGAAAAAACAGTTTAAGATCATCAGTGACAAATTGCTCCACGCATTCCGCAAGGGCGCAGCCTTCAACCTCTTCAATCAAGGGTACGGCATGCCCTGCACCCCTGGCCTGCTGCTGCTGCTGCCCTGCACCCCTGGCCTGCTGCTGCTGCTGCCCTGCACCCCTGGCCTGTTGCTGCTGCTGCCCTGCACCCCTGGCCTGCTGCTGCTGCTGCCCTGCACCCCTGGCCTGCTGCTGCTGCTGCCCTGCACCCCTGGCCTGCTGCTGCTGCTGCCCTGCACCCCTGGCCTGCTGCTGCTGCTGCTGCTGCTGCCCTGCACCCCTGGCCTGCTGCTGCTGCTGCCCTGCACCCCTGGCCTGCTGCTGCTGCTGCCCTGCACCCCTGGCCTGCTGCTGCTGCTGCCCTGCACCCCTGGCCTGCTGCTGCTGCTGCCCTGCACCCCTGGCCTGCTGCTGCTGCTGCCCTGCACCCCTGGCCTGCTGCTGCTGCTGCTGCCCTGCACCCCTGGCCTGCTGCTGCTGCTGCCCTGGCTTGCAGGGCGCAGTCAGACTTGATCAGGTCAGTGGGCAACTGGAAGAACGACGTCATGATGCAGGCATACACTACGGGAGCCGCGCCTCAAATTCTCATCCAGCAAGGTGGATGGAGACACATCGACAATGACTACCTGCGGGGCTACTTCAGTGAGCGGTTCCTCATCAAGGTGTGCTACTGCTTACACTGTGTACTTGTGTCAGCCTGCCTGGGTGCACCTGTGTGTCTGTTGTGTACTTGTGTCTGCTATGTACTTGTACCTGTGTGTCTGCTGTGTACTTGTGTCAGCCTGCCTGTCTGCACCTGTGTGTACAGGTGCCAGAGCAGGCAGTCCATAGCTTCTATCCCTTCCTCGCTGGCCTCCAGGCTGCTGCCAGCAAGATGCCTGCCGATTCTGTCTCAGGCCCATATGTGGCGGAAGCCATCTTCATGTATGGGGAGGCAGTGATCCAGGACTTCATCCACCAGGCAGCTGAGGACTCCTTGGCTGGAAAGCTAGATTCCTCACGCTGGACTCCAGTGGAGCTTTGCATCTGGGGACTGCCTCACGTTCATCAACTAGTGGTTCAACATCGTGAAGACCTCAAGAACAAGGTGAGGTGAGGTGAGCTGTGTCATGCATGTGTCATGTCTCACCTTACACAACATGACTTTGCTTGTGTGGGCTACAGGTGTTTGAGCACCTGAGGCCAAAGGACACTAAGGAAGAGCTGGCAGAATCCAGAGCCGAGAACAAGGCAGCAACAGCCGAGAACAAAGCAGCAATACAAGAGCTGAGAGCCTGCCAGTTCACCATGATGCAGATGCAGCTAGCAGCTGCAGGGAGCTCACCTCACGCCATGGGCAATAGCCTGGCTGTACTAGCAAGTGCAGGGCTGATAAGCAAGCTAGCTGCTGGCTTGCCCCACCCTTCCTTGGGTGCCAGCCTTGCTGCAGCCCTGGCCCACCCTGCCCAGCCCCCTGCCCAGCACCCTGCCCAGCCCCCTGCCCTGCAGCCCAGCCTGGCTGCAGCCCTGGCCCCCCCTGCCCAGCCCCCTGCCCTGCAGCCCAGCCTGGCTGCAGCTCTGGCCCCCCCTGCCCAGCCCCCTGCCCTGAGCAACTGGCTGGCTGCAGGCCTGCCTTACCCTGCCCAGCCCCCTGCCCTGCAGCCCAGCCTGGCTGCAGCCCTGGCCCCCCCTGCCCAGCCCCCTGCCCTGCAGCCCAGCCTGGCTGCAGCCCTGGCCCCCCCTGCCCAGCCCCCTGCCCTGAGCAACTGGCTGGCTGCAGGCCTGCCGTACCCTGCCCAGCCCCCTGCCCTGCAGCCCAGCCTGGCTGCAGCCCTGGCCCCCCCTGCCCAGCCCCCTGCCCTGCAGCCCAGCCTGGCTGCAGCCCTGGCCCCCCCTGCCCAGCCCCCTGCCCTGCAGCCCAGCCTGGCTGCAGCCCTGGCCCCCCCTGCCCAGCCCCCTGCCCTGAGCAACTGGCTGGCTGCAGGCCTGCCGTACCCTGCCCATCCCCCTGCCCTGCAGCCCAGCCTGGCTGCAGCCCTGGCCCCCCCTGCCCAGCCCCCTGCCCTGCAGCCCAGCCTGGCTGCAGCTCTGGCCCCCCCTGCCCAGCTCCCTGCCCTGCAGCCCAGCCTGGCTGCAGCCCTGGCCCCCCCTGCCCAGCCCCCTGCCCTGAGCAACTGGCTGGCTGCAGGCCTGCCTTACCCTGCCCAGCCCCCTGCCCTGCAGCCCAGCCTGGCTGCAGCCCTGGCCCCCCCTGCCCAGCCCCCTCCCCTGCAGCCCAGCCTGGCTGCAGCCCTGGCCCCCCCTGCCCAGCCCCCTGCCCTGAGCAACTGGCTGGCTGCAGGCCTGCCGTACCCTGCCCAGCCCCCTGCCCTGCAGCCCAGCCTGGCTGCAGCCCTGGCCCCCCCTGCCCAGCCCCCTGCCCTGCAGCCCAGCCTGGCTGCAGCCCTGGCCCCCCCTGCCCAGCCCCCTGCCCTGCAGCCCAGCCTGGCTGCAGCCCTGGCCCCCCCTGCCCAGCCCCCTGCCCTGAGCAACTGGCTGGCTGCAGGCCTGCCGTACCCTGCCCATCCCCCTGCCCTGCAGCCCAGCCTGGCTGCAGCCCTGGCCCCCCCTGCCCAGCCCCCTGCCCTGCAGCCCAGCCTGGCTGCAGCTCTGGCCCCCCCTGCCCAGCCCCCTGCCCTGCAGCCCAGCCTGGCTGCAGCCCTGGCCCCCCCTGCCCAGCCCCCTGCCCTGAGCAACTGGCTGGCTGCAGGCCTGCCGTACCCTGCCCAGCCCCCTGCCCTGCAGCCCAGCCTGGCTGCAGCCCTGGCCCCCCCTGCCCAGCCCCCTGCCCTGAGCAACTGGCTGGCTGCAGGCCTGCCTTACCCTACCCAGCCCCCTGCCCAGCCCCCTGCCCTGCAGCCCAGCCTGGCTGCAGCCCTGGCCCCCCCTGCCCAGCCCCCTGCCCAGCTCCCTGCCCCGAGCAAAATGAGCAAGGGACACTACATGAGGACACTCTCATGCTTTGAGGACATAGAGTCCGAGTATGAGTATGGGCTACCTGGGGTTCGACCACCCTTGAAGGCCCTCGAGGCAGAGCAGGGAAGGCCACACAGGGGCGGCGACAAGAACTACTCTGACCAGGTCGAGTACCTAAAGGACTGCGTCTTCACCATAAAGATGGTGAGGGAGTTGGAGGGTCTGACGGCCAAAGAGCTGCAGCAGCTTGCTGACAAGGACTTCAGGACTGCAGCTTCCCAGTCTCAGGGATCTAACAAGGTCAGGTTTCACAGGCGCTGGTCTGGGCTACGAAAGTGGCTGCAAGACAAGTTCCCCAAGCACTACCAAGCTGCCAGGGAAATGAAGAAGAAGCCAGGCATGACATCAGCAGAGGCCATGGCTCTGATGGACCGCCCAGTGGAGAGTGTCCCCACTCCTTTGCGGCTGTTAAAGAGGGGGCGACAGGAGCAGGGCCTCCACAGCCCCAATGCTCAGTCTGCCAAGAGGATCCTGTTTGGTGAGCTCCAGTGTGAGGAGCTGGGCTTGGATGTGGCAGCCTGTGCTGACACATTGATCACACAGCTCCAGCAGCAGGCAGGTGCTGTTTGTGGCAGCAGTCAGGGTCAGGCCTACAAGCAGGTGGTGGGTGGGGTGCAGGAAGGTGTGCTGGTGCAGCTGGCTGCAGCCTTGTCCCTACCTATCAGCACTTCTAAGGGAGGCCAACAGGGCATGTGTGGGTATGCTCTCTATGGCGCAATGAAGAGGGCTGGGATGGAGGCACAGCACCCAGGGGTGGAGGCTGCTCAAATCACCAAGCTATTGGCATCAGCATGGGCATGTGGGGGGGGGGCTATCCAGGGTGTGTACAACATGTATGCTGCCATTGCCAACAAGCTGGAGGGCAGGAAGTGAGCGACATGCCATCAGTCTGTGGATCAGCTGTTGATTGTGACTGGGTTGTTTGCATGGTTTACATGGATTGGTGGACAACGATACGTGTATAAGCTTTGATGGAAGGGGACAAGTCTAGTTAAACTGCAGAAACACGAGAGTTGGAGAAGACGCTTGTTCCTGTTGCTTACAAATGGTAGAAGAGGAAACACATGTAAGGGGCTGTCTATGCACTGCCCTGCAGCCATACTGCTGCCACTCCCCAGCCCCTAGCACCACAGCTGCTCCTACCTAACACCACAGCTGCTCCTACCTGGCACCACAGTTGCTCCTACCTAGCACCACAGCAGCTCCTGCCCAGCACCACAGCAGCCCCTGCCCAGCACCACAGCTGCTCCTGCCCAGCACCACAGCTGCTCCTGCCCAGCACCACAGCTCCTCCTGCCCAGCACCACAGCAGCTAATTCTGCCCAGCACCACAGCTGCTCCTGCCTTGCCTCACAGCTGCTCTGTAGTACAGCTGCCCAGCACCACAGCTGCTCTGTAGCACAGCTGCTCCTGCCTTGCCTCACAGCTGCCCAGCACCACAGCTGCCCAGCACGACAGCTGCTCTGTAGCACAGCTGCCCAGCACCACAGCTGCTCCTGCCTTGCCTCACAGCTGCTCTGTAGTACAGCTGCCCAGCACCACAGCTGCTCTGTAGCACAGCTGCATAGCACACAGCTACTCCTGCCCAGCACCACAGCTGCTCTGCTCTATAGCTCCAGCCTAGCACCGGGGTAGAACAGCGAGGGACAAGGGACCGCTGCTACACAGCTATTTGTCGACCTCTTCGCGCTATTTGTCGACCTGCGGGTGGAGGACCAGTCAACCAGTTGGAGCTTTCATTTCTCAGCTTCCCTCAAGACTACACGCTTCATCTTGATACCACGTCTCGCTGCGCAACGTGCTACGCGACAGGATTTCCCATGCGACACACCTTGTATTTTCGGCCCCGCTGTTTCGAAAGCCTTTGGACCCCGCGACCTCACCAGCCGCTTGGCCCACGCCTCTAGCCCGCAGCGTGCGGTTCCCGTGGCTTTCTGCGCTCACTCCCCTGCCCGCACTTTTTCGGCTTTTCCCCAGGCCGAAACCGTGGGGAGAACCACCAACCCCTTTTAACGATAAGGGACAACGGCTTTTCCGGACTCATTTCTGCACCGATTCACACGCGGATTGAGGCTGCGCTGAGGCACACGCTGAGCCGGTAGGGCATGTTGCCGGGTATCCGACCCTACCGAGCCTGCGGACTTGATGTACGTTGACCCAGTAGCAGTGAGTCCCTTTTTAACGCGATGGATAGTGCGCGATGTGTTAGGAAGCCGACCCCATGTCCAACATGATAACCAACATGCGCTGGCTCAGGGGCTTTGAAACTTGGAGGAGACCACAGTAGGAGCACAGCAGTGGCAGCTGCATCAATCCTTTGTGGATTAGGCTCCGAAAGGTGGGCAAACCCTCCTCCATGCTGCCCACTCTGCTGATGCTGGTCTCACGACCATCGAACTCAATCGAACTCTCCAGCCTTGCGGCACTGGTTAGGGAACTCACTGTGGACCCCCTGCCAAGTTCTCATCTATTGTTGACAATTATCAAGAGGGGTTTTAGGAGCTGGCGTGTGCACATGCCTGCAGGCATGGGCTTGTCCTCCAAATCCCACCCCTACAGACGGAAGGGGGGCCATGCTGCCCGCTGTGCGTGTTGTGCAACGTGTACGCCAGCTTACAGCACAGGCTGGGTGGAGATCCATGTGGAGGGGGAGGCAGCTTTCTACAGCTCCGGACGCAGCCACACAGCCATTGGCCAGGTCACAGCCATGATGTATGAAGTCATCAGGGCCTGCAGCAACCTGGAGCCTCAACAGGTTCCACTAACCCACAGAGCATGTGCTGAGGCTGCTGCAGCTGAGCATGCTGTGTGCCAGCGGCTGCGGGGGCAGGAGCCAGCCAGCCAGCTCCAGCCCATGCCCCGTCTCAGCTCCACACCCACGCAAGCACCTGCACAGCCTGGGCCAGCCCATGCGCCCTGCCCCCACCATCTCCCAGACCAACCACCCTCGCACCCATCACACCCATCACTTCTCAAAGGCTTAGCCAAGGCTTAGTGCTTGGTGTGCTTAGAGGATACCGCTTCTTGATGACAAAGCTTCTCCTAATGTTTTAGTTCTTTACGACGTCTTCACGATGTAAGTACTTTGCACTATAAAAAAAAATGCAGCCACCGCAGTGTGAAGGTGCCGGCTACCCCAACCTGGGGTAGCAAGCCTCTGGCTTTACCGCATGTCCCACCGCGACTGGGGCCACCGCAACCGCTACAGGCTACCCCTCCCATTGAACCACCAACCCCTTTTAACGATAAGGGACAACGGCTTTTCCGGACTCATTTCTGCACCGATTCACACGCGGATTGAGGCTGCGCTGAGGCACACGCTGAGCCGGTAGGGCATGTTGCCGGGTATCCGACCCTACCGAGCCTGCGGACTTGATGTACGTTGACCCAGTAGCAGTGAGTCCCTTTTTAACGCGATGGATAGTGCGCGATGTGTTAGGAAGCCGACCCCATGTCCAACATGATAACCAACATGCGCTGGCTCAGGGGCTTTGAAACTTGGAGGAGACCACAGTAGGAGCACAGCAGTGGCAGCTGCATCAATCCTTTGTGGATTAGGCTCCGAAAGGTGGGCAAACCCTCCTCCATGCTGCCCACTCTGCTGATGCTGGTCTCACGACCATCGAACTCAATCGAACTCTCCAGCCTTGCGGCACTGGTTAGGGAACTCACTGTGGACCCCCTGCCAAGTTCTCATCTATTGTTGACAATTATCAAGAGGGGTTTTAGGAGCTGGCGTGTGCACATGCCTGCAGGCATGGGCTTGTCCTCCAAATCCCACCCCTACAGACGGAAGGGGGGCCATGCTGCCCGCTGTGCGTGTTGTGCAACGTGTACGCCAGCTTACAGCACAGGCTGGGTGGAGATCCATGTGGAGGGGGAGGCAGCTTTCTACAGCTCCGGACGCAGCCACACAGCCATTGGCCAGGTCACAGCCATGATGTATGAAGTCATCAGGGCCTGCAGCAACCTGGAGCCTCAACAGGTTCCACTAACCCACAGAGCATGTGCTGAGGCTGCTGCAGCTGAGCATGCTGTGTGCCAGCGGCTGCGGGGGCAGGAGCCAGCCAGCCAGCTCCAGCCCATGCCCCGTCTCAGCTCCACACCCACGCAAGCACCTGCACAGCCTGGGCCAGCCCATGCGCCCTGCCCCCACCATCTCCCAGACCAACCACCCTCGCACCCATCACACCCATCACTTCTCAAAGGCTTAGCCAAGGCTTAGTGCTTGGTGTGCTTAGAGGATACCGCTTCTTGATGACAAAGCTTCTCCTAATGTTTTAGTTCTTTACGACGTCTTCACGATGTAAGTACTTTGCACTATAAAAAAAAATGCAGCCACCGCAGTGTGAAGGTGCCGGCTACCCCAACCTGGGGTAGCAAGCCTCTGGCTTTACCGCATGTCCCACCGCGACTGGGGCCACCGCAACCGCTACAGGCTACCCCTCCCATTGAACCACCAACCCCTTTTAACGATAAGGGACAACGGCTTTTCCGGACTCATTTCTGCACCGATTCACACGCGGATTGAGGCTGCGCTGAGGCACACGCTGAGCCGGTAGGGCATGTTGCCGGGTATCCGACCCTACCGAGCCTGCGGACTTGATGTACGTTGACCCAGTAGCAGTGAGTCCCTTTTTAACGCGATGGATAGTGCGCGATGTGTTAGGAGCCCGACCCCATGTCCAACATGATAACCAACATGCGCTGGCTCAGGGGCTTTGAAACTTGGAGGAGACCACAGTAGGAGCACAGCAGTGGCAGCTGCATCAATCCTTTGTGGATTAGGCTCCGAAAGGTGGGCAAACCCTCCTCCATGCTGCCCACTCTGCTGATGCTGGTCTCACGACCATCGAACTCAATCGAACTCTCCAGCCTTGCGGCACTGGTTAGGGAACTCACTGTGGACCCCCTGCCAAGTTCTCATCTATTGTTGACAATTATCAAGAGGGGTTTTAGGAGCTGGCGTGTGCACATGCCTGCAGGCATGGGCTTGTCCTCCAAATCCCACCCCTACGGACGGAAGGGGGGCCATGCTGCCCGCTGTGCGTGTTGTGCAACGTGTACGCCAGCTTACAGCACAGGCTGGGTGGAGATCCATGTGGAGGGGGAGGCAGCTTTCTACAGCTCCGGACGCAGCCACACAGCCATTGGCCAGGTCACAGCCATGATGTATGAAGTCATCAGGGCCTGCAGCAACCTGGAGCCTCAACAGGTTCCACTAACCCACAGAGCATGTGCTGAGGCTGCTGCAGCTGAGCATGCTGTGTGCCAGCGGCTGCGGGGGCAGGAGCCAGCCAGCCAGCTCCAGCCCATGCCCCGTCTCAGCTCCACACCCACGCAAGCACCTGCACAGCCTGGGCCAGCCCATGCGCCCTGCCCCCACCATCTCCCAGACCAACCACCCTCGCACCCATCACACCCATCACTTCTCAGAGGCTTAGCCAAGGCTTAGTGCTTGGTGTGCTTAGAGGATACCGCTTCTTGATGACAAAGCTTCTCCTAATGTTTTAGTTCTTTACGACGTCTTCACGATGTAAGTACTTTGCACTATAAAAAAAAATGCAGCCACCGCAGTGTGAAGGTGCCGGCTACCCCAACCTGGGGTAGCAAGCCTCTGGCTTTACCGCATGTCCCACCGCGACTGGGGCCACCGCAACCGCTACAGGCTACCCCTCCCATTGAACCACCAACCCCTTTTAACGATAAGGGACAACGGCTTTTCCGGACTCATTTCTGCACCGATTCACACGCGGATTGAGGCTGCGCTGAGGCACACGCTGAGCCGGTAGGGCATGTTGCCGGGTATCCGACCCTACCGAGCCTGCGGACTTGATGTACGTTGACCCAGTAGCAGTGAGTCCCTTTTTAACGCGATGGATAGTGCGCGATGTGTTAGGAAGCCGACCCCATGTCCAACATGATAACCAACATGCGCTGGCTCAGGGGCTTTGAAACTTGGAGGAGACCACAGTAGGAGCACAGCAGTGGCAGCTGCATCAATCCTTTGTGGATTAGGCTCCGAAAGGTGGGCAAACCCTCCTCCATGCTGCCCACTCTGCTGATGCTGGTCTCACGACCATCGAACTCAATCGAACTCTCCAGCCTTGCGGCACTGGTTAGGGAACTCACTGTGGACCCCCTGCCAAGTTCTCATCTATTGTTGACAATTATCAAGAGGGGTTTTAGGAGCTGGCGTGTGCACATGCCTGCAGGCATGGGCTTGTCCTCCAAATCCCACCCCTACAGACGGAAGGGGGGCCATGCTGCCCGCTGTGCGTGTTGTGCAACGTGTACGCCAGCTTACAGCACAGGCTGGGTGGAGATCCATGTGGAGGGGGAGGCAGCTTTCTACAGCTCCGGACGCAGCCACACAGCCATTGGCCAGGTCACAGCCATGATGTATGAAGTCATCAGGGCCTGCAGCAACCTGGAGCCTCAACAGGTTCCACTAACCCACAGAGCATGTGCTGAGGCTGCTGCAGCTGAGCATGCTGTGTGCCAGCGGCTGCGGGGGCAGGAGCCAGCCAGCCAGCTCCAGCCCATGCCCCGTCTCAGCTCCACACCCACGCAAGCACCTGCACAGCCTGGGCCAGCCCATGCGCCCTGCCCCCACCATCTCCCAGACCAACCACCCTCGCACCCATCACACCCATCACTTCTCAAAGGCTTAGCCAAGGCTTAGTGCTTGGTGTGCTTAGAGGATACCGCTTCTTGATGACAAAGCTTCTCCTAATGTTTTAGTTCTTTACGACGTCTTCACGATGTAAGTACTTTGCACTATAAAAAAAAATGCAGCCACCGCAGTGTGAAGGTGCCGGCTACCCCAACCTGGGGTAGCAAGCCTCTGGCTTTACCGCATGTCCCACCGCGACTGGGGCCACCGCAACCGCTACAGGCTACCCCTCCCATTGAACCACCAACCCCTTTTAACGATAAGGGACAACGGCTTTTCCGGACTCATTTCTGCACCGATTCACACGCGGATTGAGGCTGCGCTGAGGCACACGCTGAGCCGGTAGGGCATGTTGCCGGGTATCCGACCCTACCGAGCCTGCGGACTTGATGTACGTTGACCCAGTAGCAGTGAGTCCCTTTTTAACGCGATGGATAGTGCGCGATGTGTTAGGAGCCCGACCCCATGTCCAACATGATAACCAACATGCGCTGGCTCAGGGGCTTTGAAACTTGGAGGAGACCACAGTAGGAGCACAGCAGTGGCAGCTGCATCAATCCTTTGTGGATTAGGCTCCGAAAGGTGGGCAAACCCTCCTCCATGCTGCCCACTCTGCTGATGCTGGTCTCACGACCATCGAACTCAATCGAACTCTCCAGCCTTGCGGCACTGGTTAGGGAACTCACTGTGGACCCCCTGCCAAGTTCTCATCTATTGTTGACAATTATCAAGAGGGGTTTTAGGAGCTGGCGTGTGCACATGCCTGCAGGCATGGGCTTGTCCTCCAAATCCCACCCCTACGGACGGAAGGGGGGCCATGCTGCCCGCTGTGCGTGTTGTGCAACGTGTACGCCAGCTTACAGCACAGGCTGGGTGGAGATCCATGTGGAGGGGGAGGCAGCTTTCTACAGCTCCGGACGCAGCCACACAGCCATTGGCCAGGTCACAGCCATGATGTATGAAGTCATCAGGGCCTGCAGCAACCTGGAGCCTCAACAGGTTCCACTAACCCACAGAGCATGTGCTGAGGCTGCTGCAGCTGAGCATGCTGTGTGCCAGCGGCTGCGGGGGCAGGAGCCAGCCAGCCAGCTCCAGCCCATGCCCCGTCTCAGCTCCACACCCACGCAAGCACCTGCACAGCCTGGGCCAGCCCATGCGCCCTGCCCCCACCATCTCCCAGACCAACCACCCTCGCACCCATCACACCCATCACTTCTCAGAGGCTTAGCCAAGGCTTAGTGCTTGGTGTGCTTAGAGGATACCGCTTCTTGATGACAAAGCTTCTCCTAATGTTTTAGTTCTTTACGACGTCTTCACGATGTAAGTACTTTGCACTATAAAAAAAAATGCAGCCACCGCAGTGTGAAGGTGCCGGCTACCCCAACCTGGGGTAGCAAGCCTCTGGCTTTACCGCATGTCCCACCGCGACTGGGGCCACCGCAACCGCTACAGGCTACCCCTCCCATTGAACCACCAACCCCTTTTAACGATAAGGGACAACGGCTTTTCCGGACTCATTTCTGCACCGATTCACACGCGGATTGAGGCTGCGCTGAGGCACACGCTGAGCCGGTAGGGCATGTTGCCGGGTATCCGACCCTACCGAGCCTGCGGACTTGATGTACGTTGACCCAGTAGCAGTGAGTCCCTTTTTAACGCGATGGATAGTGCGCGATGTGTTAGGAAGCCCGACCCCATGTCCAACATGATAACCAACATGCGCTGGCTCAGGGGCTTTGAAACTTGGAGGAGACCACAGTAGGAGCACAGCAGTGGCAGCTGCATCAATCCTTTGTGGATTAGGCTCCGAAAGGTGGGCAAACCCTCCTCCATGCTGCCCACTCTGCTGATGCTGGTCTCACGACCATCGAACTCAATCGAACTCTCCAGCCTTGCGGCACTGGTTAGGGAACTCACTGTGGACCCCCTGCCAAGTTCTCATCTATTGTTGACAATTATCAAGAGGGGTTTTAGGAGCTGGCGTGTGCACATGCCTGCAGGCATGGGCTTGTCCTCCAAATCCCACCCCTACAGACGGAAGGGGGGCCATGCTGCCCGCTGTGCGTGTTGTGCAACGTGTACGCCAGCTTACAGCACAGGCTGGGTGGAGATCCATGTGGAGGGGGAGGCAGCTTTCTACAGCTCCGGACGCAGCCACACAGCCATTGGCCAGGTCACAGCCATGATGTATGAAGTCATCAGGGCCTGCAGCAACCTGGAGCCTCAACAGGTTCCACTAACCCACAGAGCATGTGCTGAGGCTGCTGCAGCTGAGCATGCTGTGTGCCAGCGGCTGCGGGGGCAGGAGCCAGCCAGCCAGCTCCAGCCCATGCCCCGTCTCAGCTCCACACCCACGCAAGCACCTGCACAGCCTGGGCCAGCCCATGCGCCCTGCCCCCACCATCTCCCAGACCAACCACCCTCGCACCCATCACACCCATCACTTCTCAAAGGCTTAGCCAAGGCTTAGTGCTTGGTGTGCTTAGAGGATACCGCTTCTTGATGACAAAGCTTCTCCTAATGTTTTAGTTCTTTACGACGTCTTCACGATGTAAGTACTTTGCACTATAAAAAAAAATGCAGCCACCGCAGTGTGAAGGTGCCGGCTACCCCAACCTGGGGTAGCAAGCCTCTGGCTTTACCGCATGTCCCACCGCGACCGGGGCCACCGCAACCGCTACAGGCTACCCCTCCCATTGAACCACCAACCCCTTTTAACGATAAGGGACAACGGCTTTTCCGGACTCATTTCTGCACCGATTCACACGCGGATTGAGGCTGCGCTGAGGCACACGCTGAGCCGGTAGGGCATGTTGCCGGGTATCCGACCCTACCGAGCCTGCGGACTTGATGTACGTTGACCCAGTAGCAGTGAGTCCCTTTTTAACGCGATGGATAGTGCGCGATGTGTTAGGAGCCCGACCCCATGTCCAACATGATAACCAACATGCGCTGGCTCAGGGGCTTTGAAACTTGGAGGAGACCACAGTAGGAGCACAGCAGTGGCAGCTGCATCAATCCTTTGTGGATTAGGCTCCGAAAGGTGGGCAAACCCTCCTCCATGCTGCCCACTCTGCTGATGCTGGTCTCACGACCATCGAACTCAATCGAACTCTCCAGCCTTGCGGCACTGGTTAGGGAACTCACTGTGGACCCCCTGCCAAGTTCTCATCTATTGTTGACAATTATCAAGAGGGGTTTTAGGAGCTGGCGTGTGCACATGCCTGCAGGCATGGGCTTGTCCTCCAAATCCCACCCCTACGGACGGAAGGGGGGCCATGCTGCCCGCTGTGCGTGTTGTGCAACGTGTACGCCAGCTTACAGCACAGGCTGGGTGGAGATCCATGTGGAGGGGGAGGCAGCTTTCTACAGCTCCGGACGCAGCCACACAGCCATTGGCCAGGTCACAGCCATGATGTATGAAGTCATCAGGGCCTGCAGCAACCTGGAGCCTCAACAGGTTCCACTAACCCACAGAGCATGTGCTGAGGCTGCTGCAGCTGAGCATGCTGTGTGCCAGCGGCTGCGGGGGCAGGAGCCAGCCAGCCAGCTCCAGCCCATGCCCCGTCTCAGCTCCACACCCACGCAAGCACCTGCACAGCCTGGGCCAGCCCATGCGCCCTGCCCCCACCATCTCCCAGACCAACCACCCTCGCACCCATCACACCCATCACTTCTCAGAGGCTTAGCCAAGGCTTAGTGCTTGGTGTGCTTAGAGGATACCGCTTCTTGATGACAAAGCTTCTCCTAATGTTTTAGTTCTTTACGACGTCTTCACGATGTAAGTACTTTGCACTATAAAAAAAATGCAGCCACCGCAGTGTGAAGGTGCCGGCTACCCCAACCTGGGGTAGCAAGCCTCTGGCTTTACCGCATGTCCCACCGCGACTGGGGCCACCGCAACCGCTACAGGCTACCCCTCCCATTGAACCACCAACCCCTTTTAACGATAAGGGACAACGGCTTTTCCGGACTCATTTCTGCACCGATTCACACGCGGATTGAGGCTGCGCTGAGGCACACGCTGAGCCGGTAGGGCATGTTGCCGGGTATCCGACCCTACCGAGCCTGCGGACTTGATGTACGTTGACCCAGTAGCAGTGAGTCCCTTTTTAACGCGATGGATAGTGCGCGATGTGTTAGGAGCCCGACCCCATGTCCAACATGATAACCAACATGCGCTGGCTCAGGGGCTTTGAAACTTGGAGGAGACCACAGTAGGAGCACAGCAGTGGCAGCTGCATCAATCCTTTGTGGATTAGGCTCCGAAAGGTGGGCAAACCCTCCTCCATGCTGCCCACTCTGCTGATGCTGGTCTCACGACCATCGAACTCAATCGAACTCTCCAGCCTTGCGGCACTGGTTAGGGAACTCACTGTGGACCCCCTGCCAAGTTCTCATCTATTGTTGACAATTATCAAGAGGGGTTTTAGGAGCTGGCGTGTGCACATGCCTGCAGGCATGGGCTTGTCCTCCAAATCCCACCCCTACAGACGGAAGGGGGGCCATGCTGCCCGCTGTGCGTGTTGTGCAACGTGTACGCCAGCTGGCAGCACAGGCTGGGTGGAGATCCATGTGGAGGGGGAGGCAGCTTTCTACAGCTCCGGACGCAGCCACACAGCCATTGGCCAGGTCACAGCCATGATGTATGAAGTCATCAGGGCCTGCAGCAACCTGGAGCCTCAACAGGTTCCACTAACCCACAGAGCATGTGCTGAGGCTGCTGCAGCTGAGCATGCTGTGTGCCAGCGGCTGCGGGGGCAGGAGCCAGCCAGCCAGCTCCAGCCCATGCCCCGTCTCAGCTCCACACCCACGCAAGCACCTGCACAGCCTGGGCCAGCCCATGCGCCCTGCCCCCACCATCTCCCAGACCAACCACCCTCGCACCCATCACACCCATCACTTCTCAGAGGCTTAGCCAAGGCTTAGTGCTTGGTGTGCTTAGAGGATACCGCTTCTTGATGACAAAGCTTCTCCTAATGTTTTAGTTCTTTACGACGTCTTCACGATGTAAGTACTTTGCACTATAAAAAAAAATGCAGCCACCGCAGTGTGAAGGTGCCGGCTACCCCAACCTGGGGTAGCAAGCCTCTGGCTTTACCGCATGTCCCACCGCGACTGGGGCCACCGCAACCGCTACAGGCTACCCCTCCCATTGAACCACCAACCCCTTTTAACGATAAGGGACAACGGCTTTTCCGGACTCATTTCTGCACCGATTCACACGCGGATTGAGGCTGCGCTGAGGCACACGCTGAGCCGGTAGGGCATGTTGCCGGGTATCCGACCCTACCGAGCCTGCGGACTTGATGTACGTTGACCCAGTAGCAGTGAGTGCCTTTTTAACGCGATGGATAGTGCGCGATGTGTTAGGAGCCCGACCCCATGTCCAACATGATAACCAACATGCGCTGGCTCAGGGTCAGCTGTGACACACCTGAGAAAATATACAAACGGGCCAGCATGGGCCGACCAGACCACCGCGTGCCGCGATTTTTGCACCCGCTTGCTGTAGAGGTCTAGTCAGGGCTGTGCACCAGTTATTCCTTGCGCCCGCCAAAGTCGACACCTGAATGCCAAACTTACTTGGGTCATAGCTGCAAGGACGGAGGTGCTGTGTATTGCCCCATATCGGTCGTTGCTGATGTCGCGAACTTTTGGCGAATACATGTCGTCGGCCGTCCTGCTGGGCTAGCTGCCAGTAATAACATTTCGCACTTGCTCTGGTGCGTAGCTGCGACAATGAGCGCGTGTGGCTCACTATGCGGGGACGCGACTGCGACCATGCAGGGTAGCTGCAGACCCGGCCATCCCTCCGGCCAGGGCGACTTCTGCGCTGAAACTACACCCTACTGCTCTTTTGACATCAGGTATGCATTCAAACAAATTGCAGCACAATGCACACAGCGACTGCACATTGACAGGGTATCACATCACAAGACACACTATGTGGAGTCAAGAGGCACGGACGTGATATTTAGGTATGAAACTAATAGTGAGGGTTGACAATGGTCATAGCAATGCCCTGTCATGAAATGATTTTGCTCTAAAAATGTATGTATTTATGGCACAGTTTCAATTGGAACACCGCAATGCCGTTGATTATGCCATCGCCCAACAACTCACTACATGCAATATTCCTTATGTGCACTGCGCAGTATATGCTTGCGTTCTCAGATCCAACAAAGGGCAAGTTGTGCAGGTAGAGGGCGCTTTGGTCAAGTTGGACCGATGCGTGCTCTGCAAGGTGTTGTCAGCACCATACGTGATGGGCAAATGGAAAGCATGGAAAGGACCATCTTAGCTCTGAGCGCGGTGCGGTGATGTTGTTGGGCCAGCCACCCTTGTTGACAAAACACTCCGAGCTGGGTGTGAGGCAATGCACCTCCCACTTGTAGCCCACTACAGATGTGTGCGGCGGGTGAAGGTAGAGGCTAGCATTCGGTGTTGGGCAACAGCAGCAACAGCATGGGCCCAAGGGGGGTGGGGGGGACTAGGTGTGGTGCTGGGGCGGTGGGCACCACCATCCCCACGCTCCCCGCCACCTGCCCCGGTGTTGGGCAACAGCGGCAACAGCATGGGGCTGGGGGGGGGGCAAGGTGGATGGGGGCAAGGGGGGTGCTGCACCTGACCGTTACACCCCATCAGCTCATGGAAGGTAAGTGGAGAATAGACTTACATTCCATGTTTAACACCATAGCCAGACCAACAAACCAACTGCATCTGCAAACCATTCCTGAGCATGCAACTACGCATTACATTACTAAGCATTGCATTACATCACACTGTATTACATTACTAAGCGTGCAACACATGCAATTGTGTGTGTGTTGCATTTGTTCACAGGGTGCCCACCGAGGTGCCAGCTGCTGCGACCCTCCCAACCCAGCATCCAGCCCCCCCTGCCCAGCCGGCTGCAGCAGCCCCCCCCGCCCAGCCTCCAGCCCCCTCCGCCCAGCCGGCTGTTGCAGCCCACCCAGCCAAGCCTCCTACCCAGCCACCCCAGGCCTCACCTCCTCCTACAACCCGTAACACAGCCGCGCTTCGTTCTCGTCTTGCATCTGCTATCCTTGCTCATTCACCAACGAGGGACCATGCTCGTATCACTGCTGCTGCTCGCATGCGTCATGCAGCCATGGCCCACCACCCTGCCTCTGCTGCTCCATTGGTTGCTGCTCCAACACTCTTACAATTTAGTCCCTGCGTTTGTCCCTGCGTTCTACCGACCTTGTCCGATCGGGCTGAAAATTTGATAGATGGCAGTTTTCAGAAAATAAAACATATTTTTTCAAGAAAAATATATGGAAAAATCCAAAAGCTGCTGCGCTGTGGCCCGCAACCTATCCCTGCACTAATCCCTGCACCTACGCCCCAGGGCCGCAGCGCAGCCGCCTTTGATTTTTTCAAAATATTTTTTCTGAAAAATATGTTTTATTTTCTGCAAACTACCATCTATCAAAATTTCAGCCCGATCGGACAAGGTCGGTAGAACGCAGGGACAAACGCAGGGACTAAATTGTAGGAGTGAATGGCTGAGACACGTCAGCGGTGCAGGGCCATGGCTGTGGAGCAACAATTGGCTGCAAAGGAGCAAGCCAACAATCGGGCAAGGATGGCAACACAACAACTCCAAGCAATTACCATGTACCGTTCCATGATACAGCCATTGCCTCAAAACACACTGAAGCTCAACCTACATCAACTGAGGCAATTGTGGGGTGTAGTGGGCAAGGGTCCCCCAGCAAGGACAGTTGGTGGGTTGCTTGATGCACTTGACTCAACCGACACAAAGAACACTGGACGGTGTTCAGACCTCAGATAGCAAAAGCGCGCCCTCCAGCTACACATCCTGCCCTTTGTTGTGATGTGGTATTGTTGGCGTGTAACTGCACGGTGAACGTGATGTGTAACTGCACGGTGTACATAGGAAGTTTTGCATGTGGTGAGTTGTTGGGCAATGACATGGTTCACGGCATTGCCGTCTATGGTTATTACTGTGCCGTAATTACATACATTTTTAGAGCAAAACCATTTTAAGACAGGGCATTGCTATGACCATTGTCAACACCCCCTATCAGTTTCGTAGCTGGATTTCACGTCCTTGTCCCTTGACACTACATAGTGTGTGAAGGATGACATTCCCTGCCATTCTGCACCCACTGTGTGCATTGTGCTGCAACTAGTTCCAGTGCATACCTTCTGCCATAAGAAGCCTGAGGGTGTAGTTCCACCTCAGGAGTCGCCCTGCCAAAGCGATGGCCGGGTTTGCAGCAACACTGCATGGGTGCAGTCGGGTCCACGCTCAGTGAGCCTCGCGCGCTCAAGTTTGCAGCTACGCAACGGAACAAACGCAAATGCTCTTACCTGCATCGTCGGCCGGTCTACCTGCACGGGGCAAAAAAGTCAGCACTTGAGCGGTTTTAAGCTTTGCGATGTGCCCAGGGTCTATCATACCGCACTCTGTCGATTGGACAGTTAATAAAGCATCACTTGGTGCAGATGCTTGGCGGGCTTGGGGGTTGGACATCCGTCAGGGAGCTACAGGCGACGCGCTGATCCCAGCGGTGCAAGTCTTACATGCTGGGATGGCCTGTACGTGATACGCGAAACTATTTGAATTTCCTCAGGACGTGTCACAGCTGACTCAGGGGCTTTGAAACTTGGAGGAGACCACCGTAGGAGCACAGCAGTGGCAGCTGCATCAATCCTTTGTGGATTAGGCTCCGAAAGGTGGGCAAACCCTCCTCCATGCTGCCCACTCTGCTGATGCTGGTCTCACGACCATCGAACTCAATCGAACTCTCCAGCCTTGCGGCACTGGTTAGGGAACTCACTGTGGACCCCCTGCCAAGTTCTCATCTATTGTTGACAATTATCAAGAGGGGTTTTAGGAGCTGGCGTGTGCACATGCCTGCAGGCATGGGCTTGTCCTCCAAATCCCACCCCTACAGACGGAAGGGGGGCCATGCTGCCCGCTGTGCGTGTTGTGCAACGTGTACGCCAGCTTACAGCACAGGCTGGGTGGAGATCCATGTGGAGGGGGAGGCAGCTTTCTACAGCTCCGGACGCAGCCACACAGCCATTGGCCAGGTCACAGCCATGATGTATGAAGTCATCAGGGCCTGCAGCAACCTGGAGCCTCAACAGGTTCCACTAACCCACAGAGCATGTGCTGAGGCTGCTGCAGCTGAGCATGCTGTGTGCCAGCGGCTGCGGGGGCAGGAGCCAGCCAGCCAGCTCCAGCCCATGCCCCGTCTCAGCTCCACACCCACGCAAGCACCTGCACAGCCTGGGCCAGCCCATGCGCCCTGCCCCCACCATCTCCCAGACCAACCACCCTCGCACCCATCACACCCATCACTTCTCAGAGGCTTAGCCAAGGCTTAGTGCTTGGTGTGCTTAGAGGATACCGCTTCTTGATGACAAAGCTTCTCCTAATGTTTTAGTTCTTTACGACGTCTTCACGATGTAAGTACTTTGCACTATAAAAAAAAAAATGCAGCCACCGCAGTGTGAAGGTGCCGGCTACCCCAACCTGGGGTAGCAAGCCTCTGGCTTTACCGCATGTCCCACCGCGACTGGGGCCACCGCAACCGCTACAGGCTACCCCTCCCATTGAACCACCAACCCCTTTTAACGATAAGGGACAACGGCTTTTCCGGACTCATTTCTGCACCGATTCACACGCGGATTGAGGCTGCGCTGAGGCACACGCTGAGCCGGTAGGGCATGTTGCCGGGTATCCGACCCTACCGAGCCTGCGGACTTGATGTACGTTGACCCAGTAGCAGTGAGTCCCTTTTTAACGCGATGGATAGTGCGCGATGTGTTAGGAGCCCGACCCCATGTCCAACATGATAACCAACATGCGCTGGCTCAGGGGCTTTGAAACTTGGAGGAGACCACAGTAGGAGCACAGCAGTGGCAGCTGCATCAATCCTTTGTGGATTAGGCTCCGAAAGGTGGGCAAACCCTCCTCCATGCTGCCCACTCTGCTGATGCTGGTCTCACGACCATCGAACTCAATCGAACTCTCCAGCCTTGCGGCACTGGTTAGGGAACTCACTGTGGACCCCCTGCCAAATTCTCATCTATTGTTGACAATTATCAAGAGGGGTTTTAGGAGCTGGCGTGTGCACATGCCTGCAGGCATGGGCTTGTCCTCCAAATCCCACCCCTACAGACGGAAGGGGGGCCATGCTGCCCGCTGTGCGTGTTGTGCAACGTGTACGCCAGCTTACAGCACAGGCTGGGTGGAGATCCATGTGGAGGGGGAGGCAGCTTTCTACAGCTCCGGACGCAGCCACACAGCCATTGGCCAGGTCACAGCCATGATGTATGAAGTCATCAGGGCCTGCAGCAACCTGGAGCCTCAACAGGTTCCACTAACCCACAGAGCATGTGCTGAGGCTGCTGCAGCTGAGCATGCTGTGTGCCAGCGGCTGCGGGGGCAGGAGCCAGCCAGCCAGCTCCAGCCCATGCCCCGTCTCAGCTCCACACCCACGCAAGCACCTGCACAGCCTGGGCCAGCCCATGCGCCCTGCCCCCACCATCTCCCAGACCAACCACCCTCGCACCCATCACACCCATCACTTCTCAGAGGCTTAGCCAAGGCTTAGTGCTTGGTGTGCTTAGAGGATACCGCTTCTTGATGACAAAGCTTCTCCTAATGTTTTAGTTCTTTACGACGTCTTCACGATGTAAGTACTTTGCACTATAAAAAAAAAATGCAGCCACCGCAGTGTGAAGGTGCCGGCTACCCCAACCTGGGGTAGCAAGCCTCTGGCTTTACCGCATGTCCCACCGCGACTGGGGCCACCGCAACCGCTACAGGCTACCCCTCCCATTGAACCACCAACCCCTTTTAACGATAAGGGACAACGGCTTTTCCGGACTCATTTCTGCACCGATTCACACGCGGATTGAGGCTGCGCTGAGGCACACGCTGAGCCGGTAGGGCATGTTGCCGGGTATCCGACCCTACCGAGCCTGCGGACTTGATGTACGTTGACCCAGTAGCAGTGAGTCCCTTTTTAACGCGATGGATAGTGCGCGATGTGTTAGGAGCCCGACCCCATGTCCAACATGATAACCAACATGCGCTGGCTCAGGGGCTTTGAAACTTGGAGGAGACCACAGTAGGAGCACAGCAGTGGCAGCTGCATCAATCCTTTGTGGATTAGGCTCCGAAAGGTGGGCAAACCCTCCTCCATGCTGCCCACTCTGCTGATGCTGGTCTCACGACCATCGAACTCAATCGAACTCTCCAGCCTTGCGGCACTGGTTAGGGAACTCACTGTGGACCCCCTGCCAAGTTCTCATCTATTGTTGACAATTATCAAGAGGGGTTTTAGGAGCTGGCGTGTGCACATGCCTGCAGGCATGGGCTTGTCCTCCAAATCCCACCCCTACAGACGGAAGGGGGGCCATGCTGCCCGCTGTGCGTGTTGTGCAACGTGTACGCCAGCTTACAGCACAGGCTGGGTGGAGATCCATGTGGAGGGGGAGGCAGCTTTCTACAGCTCCGGACGCAGCCACACAGCCATTGGCCAGGTCACAGCCATGATGTATGAAGTCATCAGGGCCTGCAGCAACCTGGAGCCTCAACAGGTTCCACTAACCCACAGAGCATGTGCTGAGGCTGCTGCAGCTGAGCATGCTGTGTGCCAGCGGCTGCGGGGGCAGGAGCCAGCCAGCCAGCTCCAGCTCCAGCCCATGCCCCGTCTCAGCTCCACACCCACGCAAGCACCTGCACAGCCTGGGCCAGCCCATGCGCCCTGCCCCCACCATCTCCCAGACCAACCACCCTCGCACCCATCACACCCATCACTTCTCAGAGGCTTAGCCAAGGCTTAGTGCTTGGTGTGCTTAGAGGATACCGCTTCTTGATGACAAAGCTTCTCCTAATGTTTTAGTTCTTTACGACGTCTTCACGATGTAAGTACTTTGCACTATAAAAAAAAAAATGCAGCCACCGCAGTGTGAAGGTGCCGGCTACCCCAACCTGGGGTAGCAAGCCTCTGGCTTTACCGCATGTCCCACCGCGACTGGGGCCACCGCAACCGCTACAGGCTACCCCTCCCATTGAACCACCAACCCCTTTTAACGATAAGGGACAACGGCTTTTCCGGACTCATTTCTGCACCGATTCACACGCGGATTGAGGCTGCGCTGAGGCACACGCTGAGCCGGTAGGGCATGTTGCCGGGTATCCGACCCTACCGAGCCTGCGGACTTGATGTACGTTGACCCAGTAGCAGTGAGTCCCTTTTTAACGCGATGGATAGTGCGCGATGTGTTAGGAGCCCGACCCCATGTCCAACATGATAACCAACATGCGCTGGCTCAGGGGCTTTGAAACTTGGAGGAGACCACAGTAGGAGCACAGCAGTGGCAGCTGCATCAATCCTTTGTGGATTAGGCTCCGAAAGGTGGGCAAACCCTCCTCCATGCTGCCCACTCTGCTGATGCTGGTCTCACGACCATCGAACTCAATCGAACTCTCCAGCCTTGCGGCACTGGTTAGGGAACTTGTAACGTGCGGAACCACGCTATAAGCCGAGAGATCGTCTAGCGTGTGACTGCGAAGAAACTGCCATGGAGCGGAGTTACAGAGTACCTCGTGAGAGGGCTAGGGCTTAGAACGGGGCCCCCTGGAATCGAACCAGTTGTCCTCACAGCAGAGCTGCTAGGCTTTAACCTGCCCTACTCACTCGGTAAAAGTAATGCGCCCACCTGCGCCCGCCATAGGCAGTACACAGGTGTCGCGGGCAAAGGGGAACGGTGTCGCTCAAGGCTCGCCGTTACATTCACCCCCCCCAGAAGAGGTCCGTTCCGCCCAAGGAGATCCAAGGACTCGCAGCCAATACTGCTTGTTTGGGCTAGTGTGAACCATGATTGGTTAACACACATGATAGCCAGGAGCATGATAGCTCAGGTGCAAGAATGCAACCATCCAGCCAGAAGGCTGCTCACACACATAGCACAACCCATAGCACACCACAACACTTCAGCAGGAACACCTAATAGGCTGGGGTTTCACTTGAGACAGTGGATGGCATTGTACTCAGCCAGAAGCTTGTCACAGCCAGTCAGGTTGGCTCGTGGCTCCCAGGTATTGAAGGAGGCGTCATAGCCTTCCCACTGGACCAGGAACTCCCCGGCCTTTCCTGCACGGACGTATCTGTGGTCAAGCAGACGCTCAACATAGGACACAGGAGTCTCATCCATCCATTCCACAGGAGGAGGCATGATGCCCACGTCACTGCCAGAATACTTCTTGAGCAGTGACACATGGAAGACAGGATGCAGCCTGCTCATGGTGGCAGGCAGAGTGAGCCTGTAGGCATTGGCATTGATCTTAGCCTCAACCACGAAGGGTCCCACATAACGTGGCACAAACTTGCGGACCTTGCCTGTCTTAATGCGCAGGTTCCTGGTGCTCAGCAAGACCTGTGCACCCACCTCGAACTCCACGTCTTTCAGACCAGTGTCAGCATGACGCTTGTACCTGGCCTGAGCATCAGCCATGTGCCGCCTTGCATGGGCGACACCTTCTTTCCACCAAGTGGCAAAGGCATGGGCAGAGGGACAGCGGCCGCCATCAGGCAGGTCACGCAGCCCAGGAGTGACAGGGCTCTGGCCTTTGTTGAGGAAGAAGGGCGTGGAGTGTATAGACTCCTGCCATGAGTTGTTTACGGCAAACTCAGCCAAGGCAAGGTGATCAGGCCAGTCAGCCTGAGTGGGGGAGATGTAATGCCGAAGCATTTCCTCAAGTACACGATTGTACCTCTCAGTCTGGCCATCACTCTGTGGCCTGTAGGCAGTAGACATATTAGTCTTCATACCCAGCAGCTTTTTAACAGCATGCCAGAACTTATTATTAAAGTGTGCACCACGATCGGTGAGTACTTCAGCCGGAAGGCCGTGTAATCTGAATACATTGTTAATGAACAGCCGGGTGAAGGCCATGGCATTCATGGACTCCTTGCAGGGCACAAAATGCACCATTTTGCTCAGGCGGTCAACAATGACACAGATGGCATCATAGCCATGGGTCCCAGTAGGCAGCTTGGTCACAAGGTCCATAGACACATGTTCCCACCGATACCCTGGGATAGTCAGGGGTCTCAACAGACCACCTGGCTTAGAGTTGGAGGACTTATCGCGTTGACACGCATCACATGTCCCAACATAGTCCCTTACATCAGCACGCACAGTGTTCCACCAGAATACACGTGTGACACGCTCGAGGGTTTTGGTCATTCCCACATGGCCAGCATAGGCAGCATCATGCATCTCGTGCAGAATGTGCTCACGCAGTTCACGCACATTGGGGACCACCACTAAGTCCTTACCAGAGATCCGCCAGAGACCATCAGTGTCCTGGTACATTCCAGAATGATCAGCTTCAGCAGTAAACGCAGGGTCCTGCTGGTATCCAAGGGTCAGTTGATCAGAAAGTCCCATAGGAGCAGCTGGAGCCGCAGGATACTGCGCTGTCTCAATCTGTGTAACAGGGGTCTCAGACCCTATCGGGTCCAACATGGCTTCAACACACGTGGTATCTTTCTCAAATTGTGACAGAGCAAGGGGGGATTTCGCACTGATGGCAGCCGGGGCAGCGGCACGAAGGCCAGCCTCACGAGCTCCCCCCCCCTCCAAAGAAAGCTTGGCCTGCCTCCTGGTGGTGACAGCACACACCGAGACACTTTCTGGAGAATCGTGCACAATCCGGGACAAAGGGTCTGCAGGGTTCACAGTGCCGGCAATATGCACAAGACTGTATGAGAACCTGCTCATGAACTCCATCCACCGAGCCTGGCGCCTAGATAGCACTTTCTGGGTAGGCAAAGCAACCAGGGGTTGGTGATCAGTGAACAGAGTGAATGGCACGCCTTTTAATTAGCAGCGCCATTCCTTGCATGCTGTGACTAAGGAGAGGAACTCCTGTTCACCAGTTGTGTAGTTGATCTCAGCAGGTGACAACTTGCGGCTTAGATAAGCCAGTGGATAGCCATCCTGCATGAGGACTGCACCCAGTCCCTGAAGGGACGCATCACAGTAAACCTGGAACGGTTTGGTGTGATCGGGTAGTCTCAGCATGGGTACTGCAGCGATGGCAGCTTTGAGAGCATTCAATGCTGTCAAAGGTACCTCAGGCCAGTCGTGCCATGGAAATGACTGACCGCCTTTACCACAAAGATTTGTGAGAGGTGCAGCAATATTGCTGAAATTACAGACAAACTTGCGCACATAATTAGCAGCGCCAAGAAATGACTGTAACCCCTGGAGGGACTGGGGAATAGGCCAGCTAGCAATTGTCGAGACCTTATCAGGGTCTACAGCAATACCTCCAGCAGTGACCAGATGGCCTAAGAATTTAAGTGTATATCGCATAAACTCACATTTAGATAGTTTAGCATACAACTTATTCTTACGCAATAATTCAAATACTTGCTTGAGGTGCAGCAGGTGATCCTGGACTGACTTAGACATGACAAGGATGTCATCCAGATACACCAAGGCACACTTACCCAGCACAGTAGCAAAGGCGTCGTTCATGACCCGTTGAAATGTAGCTGGAGCGTTGGTCAGTCCAAAGCATAACACCTTGAACTGAAAGTGACCTTCAGGTGTGCGGAAGGCCGTTTTAGGCACATCCTCAGGAGTGATCCTGATCTGGTGGTAACCAGCCTGCAGGTCTAGGGATGAGAAGACTTTGCAGCCAGACAGCTTGTCAAACAAGTCATCAATGCGAGGCAGTGGATACTGGTCACGCAGTGTGATCTTGTTGAGCTGCCGATAGTCTATGCACATTCTCAGTTCACCTGACTTCTTCTGAACAAACAGGACAGGAGCTGCATAAGGTGAAGAGCTAGGCTCAATCATACCTTTAGCCAGGAGGTCCTGTATCTGTTGCTTCAGCTCGTCATGCTCAGGCTTGCTTAGCCTGTACATGGGAGTGGCTGGAGGGCGGTTACCAGGCTCCAGGGGTATTGTATGACCCACTGGGCGGTCTGGTGGCAGGCCAGTGAGAGGTGTGAACACATCACTGTATTCTGCCAGCAGAGCATCCAACTGAGCTTTGATAGCATCAGGGAGACCATGAGGGGTCACCTCAGGTTGAGGTATGGCAGAGCCATCAGGGCTGATAACAGCCACAACGGCACGACCGCCTTTTCTCAACCACCTTGCTGCTACCTTGGCAGTAGCCATTGGTACAGTAGCCTTCATGGCACTGATCAGAAAGGCAGGTGGAGGGGTGACCATGGGCTGCTTGATAGCAGGGAAAGCTGCAGGCGGTACTGCAGAGTGACATGGTAACTGAACAGCAGGTTCACCTGGGCGGGCCAAAGACAAAGTCTTATGCTCATATGACAGTGTAGCTTGATTAGCAAACAACCAGTCATCACCCAACAGCACGTCATACCCTGTTACAAACCGGGGCATGACAGTTAGCTTGCACCTTGCATGGTGTCCTGGCAGAGACAAGGGCACTGAAACAAATCCATTGCAGGACAGTGACGCATTGTCTGCAAGCAGCCAGGTACGCTCAACGGCATACTTATGCACAGGCAAATTATGTGCAGAGACAAAGTCTGCACTGATGAAAGAGTGAGTTGCTCCTGTGTCACACAGGAACTTAGCCACATGGCTATCTACAGTGCCTTCAAAAGAGAAGTGCAACGAACCACATTCAGCAGTTGATCCACAGATCAGTGCAGGGGGCACAGTTACAGCAGCATCCTTGAGTACACCAGAACAGTTTTGGCGTTCTGTCTGGGCAACTTCCTATTTGCTGGCCTTAGAAGGACCAGAGCTGGGGCCAGGGCCACCAGGGCCAGGACCAGAACCAGGGCTAGGCCTGCCACGCTTGCCGCTGCCCCCACCATCCCTGCTGTTGCCGCCACCACTCCTGCCACTGCCTGAGGCAGGCCTCTTCTGCTTGGCTGCCTTCTTAGCTGCGATGGCTTCTCTCAGCTTCCTGACCAGAGTATGGGTGCCCAGCTGACGCTGGGCTTGCTCAGGTGTCAGGCCAGCTGCCTTCTTTGGGCAGTCAGGCACCCAGTGGCCGTCAAGGCCACACCATAGGCAGTTGGTGGTGGGCTCACTGCCCAGGTCACCGTGATCAGTGGGCGCAGGAGCAGATGGGCCAGGCCTCGATGGGCCACCAACCTCACGGCGCAAGGCCGCTACCTGTGGAACAGGAGGGGCATTCTTCTTGGGAGGAGGAGGAGGCATGGCATTGCCAGCACAGGCAACGATAGCCTTATGGTTTTGAATAGATATTTTAATAACATCATCAAGGGTAGGATTAGTCAAGGTCAGAAGATCCTTGGTAACTGGGGTACGTAGGTCAGCTGCTAGGCCACGCATGAATGCGGATACCATCATAGCATTGTCCATGCACATGGTACCAGCTAATATAAAGGTATTCCTGAAATCAGTGACATATGACTGTAAGGAAGTACCAGGTTTCATGGACAGGTTATGCCCAGATAACAGCTTCTGACGAGCTGAGTCAATATCCTTAAATAGATCCTCACCAGTATATTGTATAAATTGTTCCTTAAGAACAGACCAAGTAGGATATGCTCCATTAGTAATAGCACACGTATCTCTTATGGATTGAAACCATAAGTCCCTTGCTCGACCGGTTAGGTACGAAGGGAAGAGGGCAGCAGGGTCAAAACCTTGCATGGAGCAGTACAGCTCATAGTCCTCCAGAAATGTAACGGCACGACGGCCAGATGCAGCGCTATTATCAGACCATTTATCAGGAGGGGGTAACCCCTTCTTATAAGATGGGTGCTGATTATAATTAGGCATATACATCATAGGTGCACCAGCATAGGCAGATGCATGGGGGGCTGTGAAGCCAGGTGGCAGGGCATCAGTGTGTGATTTCATGTGCATGTCAGTTTACCAGTGAGGAATCTCAACTGGTCTACCATGCTCATCATACAGTTTGGGTGTGACTACACCAGGGTCACTGGCTGCACGGGTGGTCTGCCTGGGAGGGTTGGCACGAAGGCCACTATTCCCATTTGACAGTGCAGGCCCAGATGGACTCTCACCACGCCTAGGAGAAGTACGAGGCTCCCCCCTAAATGCACCAAACTGAGCAGGTGGGTCACCATAATACACAGGTGCATAATCAGGCAGGTCAGGCCAGTTATCTGGTCTGCCAAATATCCTCCTAGCCACATCAGGATGCAGTACTGCACCGGCATATTGGGGAGTACGGTAGTCATTAAGACGCGGTGTATATGCACCAGGATTAGTAGGGGACCTGTTAGGACCACCTGTACTGGGGGCAGCACCATTAACAGGATAAGTAGAAGGCATACGAGGGCCATTTCTATCTGTAGTAGCATGTCCACCAGCATAACCAGCAGCTCTAAAAGCTGATATACGTTGTGCGGCACGAGCAGATGCTGCAACATCAACCTGAACAGGCTGTGTAAAGTTTGCAGTAGGCCTCAAAGTACCAGGACTGGCAAATGACATCGGTCGGGCTGCAGTCAGAGGACTAGGACCTCTTACCGTGTTTTGAGCTGCAGCAACGTTGCCCTCCAGGGAATCCAGGCGTTGTTGCACAGATGAAAGGGCAGCATTACGCTGCGCCAGAGCAGCCACCAGCTCGCGGTTGCGTTGTTCCAGCTGGTCCAGCCGCGTTGGCTCAGGGTCGTCGTCCTCCTCTTCATCATATTCAGAGGGGACAGGAGACGGAGTCTGGCGCCTGGTCCGAGAACGGGGAGGGGCCGGAAGACCAGCAGCACCAGGATCTGGCGACAGGAAGGGACCAGGATTGGTCGCTGGGGAAACACCAGGATTGGTGGCAGGAGCATCACCAGGATTGGTGGCGGGGACATCACCAGGATTGGTGGCAGGTGCGTTGACTGCACCGTCAGGAAGGAACTCAGGGGCGAGCCCTGCTCCTTCCTCAGGAGCGAGATCCTGACCAGGGGCAGGCTCTGTGGCGACGGGAGGATCCCCAGCAGGAGGAGCTTCGCCAGGAGCGCCACCTGGAATCCGCGCAGAGCGAGGAACAAGAGGACCCATTTAAAGGACAACCCCGTTGGCATCAATTACCACAGATCCGGGCATTGCACCAATGTGGTCCTCCGGGGGCGGAGGCGCAGGCAGAGGCTGGACTCCTGGGGGCAATGTCGGCCCGTTCTGGTTCAGAGGAATCTGATGGACCATCGAAACGTGGTAGTCCTCAATAGTCGGTATGTAGCGGATGCGTTGATAGCGAACCATGACCGAATGCTGAGGGACAGACTTCACAGTCAGACGCTAGTCTGGTCGGAAACCATCTGTAACGTGCGGAACCACGCTATAAGCCGAGAGATCGTCTAGCGTGTGACTGCGAAGAAACTGCCATGGAGCGGAGTTACAGAGTACCTCGTGAGAGGGCTACACTCACGATAAACAAGGGCAGGTCGCGATTGGACCGACCATAGCTCTATGAAAACTAGAGTAGAAGGCCGTTCGAACGGTACAAGTCTTACGCTAATCCGCGCATCCGTTGCGACGTAGTTGGACGGCGAATTTCTTCAATTTTAAATCTGCACAGATGTCGGTCATTCTTCATCTGCACAGCTGCTGCTAGTCAACATCTGCACAGCTGCAGGCGATGTCGACATCTGTGCAGCTGCGGAAAGTCGACATCTGCACAGATGTCGTATACCTTGACCAACATCTGTGCAGCTGCTTACGACAACAACTGCACAGATGTCGACTTTTACATTCCATGCCTGGCTGTGCAGATGTATTGACCGACATCTGTGCAGCTGCTGACAATGTCCTCTGCACAGATGTCGACTATTACATTCGAGCCTTGGCTGTGCAGATGTCGGTATCGCTATCTGCACAGCTGATGATTCCGACATCTGTGCAGCTGATGATACCAACATCTGCACAGCTGTCGACCTATTACTCTCGATGCTTGGCTGTGCAGATAGCGATACCGACATCTGTGCAGCTGCTGACGACGACATCTGCACAGCTGTCGACTATTACATTTGATGCTTGGCTGTGCAGATGTCGATGCCAACATCTGTGCAGCTGCTGATACCGACATCTGTGCAGCGGATGATACCAACATCTGCACAGATGTCGACTATTACATTCGATGCTTGGCTGTGCAGATTGCGATACCAACATCTGTGCAGCTGCTGATACCGACATCTGTGCAGATTTTGATACCAACATCTGCACAGATGTCGACTATTACATTCGATGCTTGGCTGTGCAGATTGCGATACCAACATCTGTGCAGCTGCTGATACCGACATCTGCACAGATGTCGACTATTACAATCGATGTTTGGCTATCAGATGATTGTGAGTCTGATCTTGACAATGATAGTGTGTCATTTTCTGGGTGTTCAATGCCTATTGTGTCTAATGTCCAATGTGGCAAGTTTGCCATGTGTGCAATGACATGCAGCAACGGTCATAGCCATGTATGCTGTTGTCAATGCTAGCGCCCATTCATGCATCACGCACAGTTGTGCTGACGTATTGCTGGAACATCATGTGGCCATGCTCCTCACCATGGGGGAAGCAGCAGACCAGCTTGTAGCGGATGGTCTCGCCATCCACCATGTACAGATTGTTGGGACCCACACCTCGAACCAAGCCCGCCTTCTGGCCCTTGGGTCCCACCACCGCCTCGCCGTTGCTGTCCGTGGCTGGAAGGCCATAGCTGTGGTAGCAAGCAATGCTGGCCTCAGGCTCCACAGCTGATTTTGACATGTTGAACAGCCGAGCAGCAGCCAGCCGCAGGTACATAGGCTCGCTGCTGCCACTGTCAGACTGCGAGGGCTCTGGAGGTGCTGGGTGTTGCAGCCGTACCCAGAACAGCACATGGGCAGCGTTGTGCTCAGTCTTCCCACCCCCCAAGTCGTAATCTGCCTGGATCCAGGTGCTGTTGCGCACTTTGACACGCTTGTACTCGCTGCTGTGAATCACCTCCTCATTGCACTCTGCCCGACGGAAGAACAGCACATGGTCATCGTAGTCTGGAGCAACTCCTGAGCTGCTGGGGAAGATCAAGTGGACGTGCTGCTCTGTCCAGGGGAAGTCCTCGTTCATGCTCCGCTGCAACCTCACATACGCCAGCACTGCTAACTTCAGGGTCTTGCAGTGCGGTCCTGCCAGAGTTGAGGGCTGGGGCATGCGGCAGCCTTTCAGCACACAGCGCTGAGTGGGGCCCAGCACCACATCATCTGCAGGCTCATCATCCCCACGAACCGAGTCCAGACCCGGCGCACCCACGCCGTCCGCATAGTCACCCTTGGCATGCTCTGCTCGGCCCTTCCGCACAAGCTCCTCCTTCATGGCCACACTGAGCTCAAGGTTCATGGGGACGGCGTGGCTGCCCACCCACGACTTGAAGTACTGCATCAGCCGCTCCACCCACATCTCCAAGTCCAAGTGCATCAGGCCACGCCGCTGCTCCTGCCTCCCGCTCCTGCACTCACGCACACAACACACCCAAGTGTTTGTCCTGGTATGCCATCACCCATCTCAATGTGTATGGTATGGTGACGCCATGTGACAAATGAGGGGTCGAATCAGAGGCCAAGGGTAAAGGACTGGAAGGTGGTGGGTTGTGTCCCAATGGACAGACAGCAGATCTCACTGGCATTCCAAGATGTGGAGGTTCGGTTTGTACATGTCCTCCGTAATCTGCAAGCACATCATCAGCACCATGGCTCGTTATCTCATGTTGCATACTGTAGCTGTGATGAATTGCCCCAGCCTGTATCAACATACCTTCATGTCGACGCTCCACTCTTCCATGAAGTAGGCGTACTTGCGAATCGCCATGTGGGCAGCATCCATGGCCTGCTGAGTGCCCTGCTTATCATCCCCTGCACATGGCATGGTGTCCCACATTGCATATACAACATGCTACTGTACAATGAGTGGCCATCACATGGAAACGCAGGCATGATATGGGGCATTGCGTTTATTACTACCCTATGCAACTTGCATTAGCCTTGCCTGGGCGCAAGTAGTGGAGGGCTGCAGTGCGAACGGCTCTGCTTGTAGTCCAACAGTCCAGCAAACAGCATGGTACAGGTGGTGAAGATGAAGTGCAGGTAGTCCTCGATGATCCAGTGCCCCCTGCAATCGATATGAGTAACGCATTGATGGGGAACCCCTATGTGCTGAGCTTGCCTTCCCAGCACTAACCTGTCGTCAATGCAGCATGTTGGCTTGCGTCCGTAGTCGGTAGGGATGTGCAAAGCCGCCTGGCGCTCACGGATGGTTGTCTTGGCCTGGGTTGACAAGCTGCTGGCTGTGGACAGCAGGTACTCAATGAAGTCCCTCAGCACGCCCAGGCAAAAGGTATGGTAGGTGGGCATCACAAAGGCGTCCAGGGAGGAAGCGAAGTCGCTCAAGTGCTGCGTGACCACACACACCCCTCGGGCACCACGGCATGCTGCGCTGTACACAATGCTGCTGTCCTTCAGTGGCTTGTTAGCGGCATGTGCAGCAACAAGGGCTGCTTCCACCTCTTGCTGAGCAAGCAACCCACGGGCATCGTACTGCTCATCCGTCAACTGCATGTGATCCTGGTGGGGGTGGCCGGTGTAGATTGATGTGATAAGAGTCACCGGGTCTGTCCACTCGATCTCCTGCGTATATGTCATGATGCCGTCAACACCATGGAATGTGTATGCAATACATGGCTGCTCACCTGCTGCTTGTGGTACCCCTTGTGCTTGGGGTGCTGTCCTGGAGTGTACCACTTGCACGCCATGCAGGGACAGCCACCAGAGTGCCCAAGGCATCTGGTCAGCTTCATCCTGCGACCATACAACAAGCTAGCCTCAACAGCCTTGCACCTGCTGTGTCTAGTGTGCTGGCCTTTCCTGATGTCTCACCCACCTTGCCGGCAAGTCAGCCATGAAGGTGGTGAAGATGGGCACAAAGAAATGTTCAATCTTGTTGACCATGATGCTGATCTTGTTGTATATGGCGGCTGCAGCACAGATCACATGAGGCTGTGGGTTACTCCCCCCTCATGCACAAGGGATTGTTGGTACTGCGCCACAGGCTAACATGTGTCGTACCTTTAATGTCTCTCAGCGGTTGGTCCATGAAGCCATGAACGTACTTGGCTGGCTCACTCTTCAAGAAGATGGCCAGCATGGCAATGCAGGCATCACGGCCTTGCACATGGCGTGGCACGTCACGGGCGCGGAGACCAAGCACACCCACAGACTGGCCGTTGACCGTCAGAAAGTCCATGCCTAGGTCAAACAAGAAAGACGTGATGTCGTCAAAGATGCTGCCGCCTGGTACCTTTTCCTCCAACTTGTCACGGGTCTTCTTTGCTGCCGCACCTGTATCGCCACGCAACATGCCAGCGCCATCCCCAACATGACACCCATCCTAGACATTGCATGGATTGTTCTATGTCAGATCGTTGCTATGCTTGTCCTGTGTGGATTTACTGTACTTACTAGCGCGGTAGCTGCCTTGGGAAGTGTCCCTGTTGAGGCCCATGTTGAAGAACTCCAGGAATGATGGACGGTCGAACAAGGCCTGGATGGTAGACTTAAGCCCGAAATAGTACATGGACCACCGAGGCACGACATGCCACCGGGTCAGCAGGCCACATGAACCTAAGGCACACACCATGGGAGCCAAGTCATGCCACGACAATTACAACAATCCTGCCTTTGACATGTATGGGAATATGTACCCGGTTCATCCTTACCCTTCACTTTCTTGGCTGAGAAACGACGCTCATTGCACCGTGGACACCTCTGATCCTTGTGTTGCTCGTACTGATCTCTGTGCACAAATGCATGGTGCATGGCAGTGTATGGGAGTGTTGGGTTAGGGGTAGGGGTCAGTGGTATAGGTATGAGTAGGGTTAGGGTTAGGGTTAGGGTTAGGGTTGGGCTATGTCTAGGGCTAGGGCTAGGGTTAGGGCTAGGGTTAGTGTTAGGGCTAGGGTTAGGGCTAGAGTTAGGGTTAGGGCTAGGGTTAGGGTTAGGGTTAGGGGTAGGGTTACTATTACCTCCGTAGGTGTGGATATGTGTACCCACGGCAATGCAACCCATTGCAGACATGCAGGGTCTTCTCTGCCTCCAGGTTGTCCTCGTGGTTCATGACCTCCTGGAATAGGTACCACGAGACTGGGAAGTTGTGGACCGGGCCCAGCAGCACACAACACAGGTTGATGATGACCTCCATGTCCGTCCTCAACCACTTGCGCCTCTTCATGAGCATCACAAGGGTTAGCATCAACCACTTGGTTGTGAAGCTGCTGTTAGGAGCGCAGGGCTCATTCCACTTGGAGCGAATTGTGTCAGTCTTGCTGTGTCGGCGCCGGGGTCCCTCCTCAGCCTCCTTTGCTTCAGCCTTGGCCTGTGCTTCAGCATGTTTGCGCAGGGTTTCCTCAAATTCAGCAGCGTCCCTCGCTATGTCGGATTGGGGGGCCACTCCTTCCTGCAACACAAGGCAACAAGCGCCGCCATTTCTGGTATTCATGTATGTGTAGCTATGCTTGACCTATGGGTCTGTTGCATGTATCATCTCTGGGTTGCTTGCCTCATCCTCCTCCATGGGTTGTTGCTGCTGCGATTGGTGCTCATGGTGCTCTTCAACGCCCTCCTCCGCCTGTGTACAAGCAGCAATACACCACCAGTTAGTGGTAGTGTTGTGTCCAATTGCCAGTGTATGCTACCTCACCTCCACATCAGTGGTGTATGTGCCCATGGACCAGGCTTCCCACGCCTCATTCTCGTCCAATACAGGTAACTCAGCCTCTGGTTCCTCCTGCATATCAAACAGCCCTCACACATAACTTGTAGGCCAGCAGTGGATTAAGGGCAAACAAGGGGTGCAATCTGAGCCAAGCCTACTGGTTGGGTGTTTGCTGTTGGGACCTCTTCGGCTTCCGCTTCTTGGTTTGGTGACTCCTGTCAGGACATGCGACAATCAACATCGACGTGTGTGTGGGCGACATGGGTTAGAGTCTGACTGAACTCTCTACCTCAGCTGCCGTTTCATTGGCGACCTCCGCAGCATCTCCCGGCGACGCTTGCAACCCAGTGTTGGGTACCCAGCGATGTCCATCCATCGCCTCATTGGCGGCTGTAGAGGGTCCTGCACCCCCATTGGGCGACTGCGGAAGCTCCTGTGAGTCCTGGCTGCTATTCGCCGGTATAAGGTCGCGGTGGTGTTTCTGGGCGTGCATTGTTGCCGCATTGTAGTTGCATCCGCTTCTGCATCTGTTGCAACCCGACACAATGCATCGCCACTTTTGATCCTGCTGGCTCCTTGCGATGATGTTGCGGTATTTGCTGGTGGTCCTTTCCTTTCTTCTCTTGCTCACGCCTGTCGTCATGATGGTGCCCGCTGCATTGTTTTGGGTGCAAGCGGCATTTCCGGGGTGGTCGTTTGTACGGTTATACAGGCTCGCGGTCGCCATGCTTGCACTGCTACGTAGCTATCCCCATACCAGCGTTGTCTTCTCACCAGGTATCTCAGAATGCCCCCTAAGCCAACCGAGTCAGGCAAGAAATCAGGCAAGCGCGCGAGGACCTCGTCTGAAGGAGCCTCGGTCTCTACCCCTTCCTTCAAGTCGCGGGCTCTTCCGGTGCGTTGCATGATGTTGTGTGTCGCCAGCGTTGTTCTTACCTGCCATGCTATTGATGTTGCAGGAATCCAGGCGTTTGACTGCAGCAGCTACTCCGGGTTCACCTGGAGCCGCCAGCAGTGCAGTGAGCTCACTACAATGTATTAAATTGACCATGCAATGCAGCATTGAACCAGGTGCATCATGTGTGTGTTTGATGTGTAGGCCGAACTACCTTCAGACAGGGAAGGTGTTGATGAGTGGCATGCAGCAGAAGTTACCATAATGCCCCATGACTACAGAGCCCACCTTGTGGCGGTGCTTGTCCAGTAGTTTGTGTTGCAGCTGGCTGGGCGCGTGGAGGATGCGGTCAGTATGCTATGCCTGCCTGCAATTATGTGTCCTCCCTGGTTACCATACATATGAGCATGTTGTCGTGTTGTACAGACTAAGGGGTGCCGGTATGAGAGATGGCAGGATGCCACCAACGCCATAGTGGGCGCTGTCCTCATGGGGCTGCTCGAGAACCTTGGGCATGTGCCCACAGAGTATCCTTACGCCTCACTTGTCGCCAAAGTCCACAAGTGAGTTTGCTGCCCTTTAAATATGCGTTGCATTGGAGCATGAGTGTGTGGGTGTGCATTCTGTTTTCACTTTGTTTCCAGGTCCGGCCAGAATCAACTGAACAAGAAGGGTCGCGGCCCTAATGCAGGAGCTTCAGATGCAGTGAAGCAGGGCAAAGAAGCGGGCTTCTCTGAGTGGCAAAAGGTGTGGGGCAAATTTTTCGACGCCAGGAAGCGCCCAAGCACCTGGGAGAAGCTCATCGACATCGCTGAAAAGTATGAGAAGGGTAGGTATGGGGATGCTTGCCACTGTATGCATGGTGGTGCACCTAGTGTTGTTGTTCTTGCTGTTTGTGGTTATGTTTGTATTACTTGGTGTGCATGTAGGTATCCGGCCTGACCCACTGTTCTTCACCGTGAAGTCTACGTTTGTGACCGACACCATGGCCCAGCACATCGACGCTAGTTTCAGCCACATGGTTGCTGGCATGGGCGTCACCCTGAAGGTGTGTCATGGTGTCGATCTTGCACCGCATGATTGTTGCACATCGTGTGGCTTGCCTTCCTGGATAATATACGCATGTCGTACCATTGCACATGGTGCCCATTACTTGCTTATTACTGCCTACTGCAGCCGGCTCAATTGCGTGACGTCATCGAGGCTAAGATGCAGTCTAACCAGGTCAGTCTATCCCCATAGTGGTTGTGACCTCATAGTGGATGCTGTCCCGGCCATGTGTTGTCCACTATCTTAAACCGGGGCCTACATGCTCCACAGGAGGATGCTGAGGGAGGGGCGTCGCTGCTGATGGAGAACCCATCTGAGCAAGGCTTGACCGCACAGGTATGCTTCACGTCACCCTCTTGGCTCTGTCACCCATCAGCCATCATATCATACACCTATAGAGCTGCAGTCTTGCAGACTTGTGCTGTTTTATAACCAATCTCATCATCCAGTTATATGTTGTCTGCCTGCCATGTAGGCTGCCATTGTGGCGATGACGAGGTCCTTCTCCAGTGCTGTGGAGGACGCTCAAAATGAGCATGACGTTGCTGAGCGTCAGCGCCAGGAAGCCGAAGCTGCAGCAGCTGAGGAGGCAAGGAAAGCAGCAGAGGCAGCAGCTGCAACAGCCTCAGCAACAGCAACAACAACAGCAGCTGTGGCATCTGACCCACGGGCAGCCAAACTCGCAGAGCTTGCTGCCAAGAAAGCCAGACTGGATGCAGAGTATGAGGCGGAGCTGAAGGCGTTGCAGGCTGAGGAGGCTGCGTCCGTCGGTGGCACCACTGAGCAGGCTGGGGAGGAGAGCTCTGCTACTGTATAGGTTGAGTTTTGGACTGTTAGGCATGATCAGCCTAGGCAATGTAAGTGAGTGCTGTCATGGTTGGACGGACATTGTAACGACTAATATGAGCTCATGCGATGACAACGTGCAACGCCTGTGGCCTTGTATGCACGTTACAGACATCTGATCCAACAGCAACCACATGGTTCCAGGTGCAGCACGCTCCAGTTGCTGTTTGAGGCCGACGTCACGTCATTTGCGTCTCAGGATTACAGTGTAGCTACATTGGCGCGACATGTCCTAAAACAACGAACCAGAAAGCCACTAAATCCTAAGGCACGGCTGATTGCTGTGTGGTCGCTGCAACTGTCGCATCGGACCACGATTGATCCACAGTCACGCCAATCATAGCGTTCTCCCATTCGCCTCTCTGACGAATGTGCATCAAGGTGCACACTGGCTTCCCTGGCCTCCATAGTCTGTGCTTGTTCGCCTCGTAAAACTCGCGAGCAGCTCGCGAGTTGGGTTCCTCCGTGAATGAAGGAGCTGGTTGCTGAATGGAATGTGGCAGTGCCGTGGGTGCGTCAGGTTGGGCCACTGATGGGTTAGGCATTCGCGGCGATGTAGCGCTTGCTCCGGTGTTTTTGCTGCTTGGCATGCTGGGTATCTGTGCGCTGCAGTGTTACATCGGCCTACTGCTGCTGTGCTATGCCGTGCTGTGGGCCCTGGTGTGGAATAGAGTTATGTATGAAGTCGCAATGGGGTGAGCATCTGTGCAGATTATTGGTGCAGCATCTGTGCAGATATCGTACGATGTCAACATCTGTGCAGATGTTGGTAGGCAGCATCTGTGCAGATGGTGTAAAAGTCGACATCTGTGCAGATGTTGATAGGTAGCATCTGCACAGATGTCCTGAGAGTCAGCATCTGTGCAGATGTCGGTAGGCAGCCTCTGTGCAGATTGTGTAAGAATCAACATCTGTGCAGATGTTGATAGGCAGCCTCTGTGCAGATAGTGTAAGAGTCAACATCTGTGCAGATGTTGCTAGGCAGCATCTGTGCAGATGGTGTAAGAGTCAACATCTGTGCAGATGTTGGTAGGCAACCTCTGTGCAGATGGTGTAAGAGTCGATGTCTGTGCAGATGTTGATAGGTAGCATCTGCACAGATGTCGAGAGAGTCACTATCTGTGCAGATGCCTGTAGTCAGCATCTGTGCAGATGGTGTAAGAGTCAGCATCTGTGCAGATGCTGGTAGGGAGCATCTGTGCAGATGTCGTGAGAGTTCAGTTGTCCCTCATGGCCGTATCCCAACGCGGCGAATTCACTGTGCCTATCGTCTTGTCATATCCGTGCGTGCCTTTGTACTTTCCCGTACAGCCAATCGAAGCATGACGCGACTGGAGGACCGCGTGCGAGCCTGCATTCATGCTCGTTGGCGACCTTGGTTCCGCTGGGTTAGTGCTTGCGTGTCCACCTGTCTGGTGGTCGTGTGCGTCATGTCGATTGTTTGCTTTGCCTTGCAGAATGAGTTGAACACCGATTCCCGGGCCCTGATGGGTGCTCTCATCATCCTGGTCAAGACGGATGTGGGCCTTGGGCTCAAGAGAGATTGGCCCCTGGAGAGGCTGAGGACCATGATCAGGGCGTGAGTTCCATCATCATGTAGGCTGATCATTTGGTAGCCTGCAACAGTTGCCCTGAGCGCAGGGTTGAGCAACCTGGCAGCACGGGGGATGCGCACCTCCCTGCTGAAGCACCAGAGCACATCTCTTTGGTGTTGGCTAGGCTATACCTTTACTACCAGACCTGTGAGTTACCTTTGCGCCCCACGCACTGGTCTTTATGATGCATGCCTTGCTTTGAGTGTGTCATGTAATTGTGGTCGCAGATAAGGATGGTAAGTGCATGCCCCAAGGGAACGATGTTGCAGCCAAGAATATTATGAGGCACCAGCAGCAGGCTGTAGAATGCATGGAGCAATACTTCCCTTCGAGCAGCTGGCGTACAACTGCAACCTCACGCAGTGTGGCCAAGGTTTGTACGTGTTCCCGTGGACATGCACGCCTTATGTCTGTGCTAGCAGCTCCATGCATGTGTCGGTATCTCGGTGTGTTTGTATGCAGGGGCCTTCACATACCCAAGCAACCTACTCCTATTTGCCTCACCTGACCTCATCCGCCCCTGTTAACAGTGCCAGAGCGCCTGCAGGTCCCAGCGCCCTGCCAAAGCTCGCAGCCCCTCTCAGCCCCACTCGCCTGTCCTCAGCCCTGCCCAGCCCAGCTCAGCCCATCGCAGCTCAGCCTAGCTCAGCTCAGCCCAGCTCGGCCCAGCTCAGCCCAGCTCAGCCCAGCCCAGCTCAGCCCAGCCCAGCCCAGCCCAGCCCAGCCCAGCCCAGCCCCGTGCGCCAGCCCGCGGCACCCCTCCACCCCCCTTACCTGCCCACAGCCCGCAGCTCACCCGCCCAGTCTCTCACCAGCAAGCCACTGCCTATCATCCGACCTCCATCCCTGCAGCAGCAGCCTTGCTCGCAGCAGAGCGGCATGCCCCTACTGAGGCACACTGCTGAGTTCACCCCTGGTACTATCCAAGGTTTCCCGCTCAGAGTGTTGACGAAGAGGAGGCTCGCTCTGTTCAACGTGCCTGGTGATGGCAATTGTTACTTTCACGCCGCATGCGTGATGCAAGGTCTCCTCGGTGCACAGGCGAGTGATTTCAGTGTAGATTAGCCATGGCTGTGGGTTGCACATGCTATGTCCTTCACTGCTAATGCCCAGATGTGCTATTTTCTTCATTTAGTCATGTATAAAGGTGCTTGGCTCCGAGTTCCATGTGCATATTTGCTGTGATAACAGGCACATGTGGCAGAACGTGCGGCCACAGTGGCGTTTATTGAGAACCTTGTGAAGAAGTACAAGGAGCTGGTGGCGGCAAAGGAGTGTCCATCTCAGCTGGAAGTGTTAATGGAGCACACTGCCCACCTGCAAGACACAGCAGAGCCGGTACCAATTGACATTTGGTATAAGTCTCACGTTGCACCGCAGCGTGCCTGGGCCGACATCACTGTGTTGGCGCTACACAGCATGTTGAGGGGCGTGCCTCTGTACTTCCTGGATAAGGGGCGGCACAAGAAGCGGCCATGGTATGCCCAGGGCCCCCACAATGATCGTTTTGGCCTGTCCACTGAGCAGGTGGCCAGCCTCAGGCCACCAGGCTACAAAGCCGGTGAAGACGGTGAAGCCATGTACTTGTTGATGCGCAACAACAACCATTTTTTGGTGATAGGGCGTGAAGATGGCACCCGCCTGCGCGATGGAGAGCTGGACCTGCTGGAGGTGGCTGAGGAGGTAAACAAAGCAATGGGGCTATTCGCAGCTGGGCCGCTCCATGTAGCAACACAGGCTTCATGCATGGGGAAAAGCTTGGAACATGGCCTGCATTACTTGGTTGCTGCATGGTGTTGCAGATCAACGATATCCAGTGCCCTGGTACAAAGCGCTGTGACTCATCACAGACGCCAGCATCCAGTGGTCACACTGGGGCAGCAGCTTCCACCCTGGCGGCACCAAGGGTGTCAGCAGCACCGCCAGCAGCAGCCCCACCTCCGTCTCTCCCTCCTCCCCACTTAGCAACAGCAGCATCATCCCCCACCCGCGTAACAGCCTCTCCCCGCTCACCACCAGCCACATATGCGGCAGCCATAGCAGCACCCCCACCTGTGGCAGCAGCACTCCCATCCCATGCAGCACCCACAGCAGCAGCAGCCCCACCAGCAGCAACACCACTGCCAGCACCAGTACCACTACTCGCAGCAGCAGCAGCAGCAGCAGCACCCTCTCCACCTGCAGCACCACTAGCAGCAGCGGCTCCACCAGCAGTAGCACAGCGGCCATCACCAGTACCGCTGCTCACAGCAGCAATAGCAGTAGCTACAGCAACAACAGCTACTGCACCCTCAACCCCTGCAGCAGATGAGGCAGATGAGGCAGCAGATGAGGCAGTAGCTGAAGTGGGGGCTGCAGGGACAGCAGAGACATACGCAAAGCTAGAAGCCCGTCTATCAGCAAGGCAGACTAGGGCTTTAGCAAGGGCAGGGGCAGCAGCAAGGGCAGGGGCAGCAGCAGGGGCAGGGGCAGCAGCAAGGGCAGGGGCAGGGGCAGGGGCAGGGGCAGGGGCAGGGGCAGGGGCAGCAGCAGGTGCAGGGGCAGGGGCAGGGGCAGGGGCAGCAGCAGGGGCAGGGGCAGGGGCAGGGGCAGGGGCAGGGGCGGCGGCAGCGGCAGGTGTGAAGGCAGAGCAACTGTGCCAGATGGTGGTTCACGTGGCCAACTGTGCCACCGCTGTTGCAATGACCACGACAGACCTGTATCAGGCTGGGCAGCTGGTGGCAGGGCCAGTCAAAGGGGTGGACGACTCTGTACCATTTGACGCAGCCCAGGTATGAGCTGGGGGCAGAGTGGGCACATGATATGGTCAAGGTTAGCTGGCTGTGTTTGTGAGTACATGTCATGGCCAAGACGGGTGCATGCGTTACATACAAACATAGCTGTGGTATTTGTCGCAGGTGTTGAAGATTTCCAGACAATGTGACGATGAAGCATTGCGTCGCCTGTCTCCAAATTCGCCGTATCCACATTACCTGGGCACCTTAGAGATCGATGTTGCCGCAGCCAGGTTGACGGTAGGAAATGTACAGCCTGGGCACCCAGGTATAGCTGTCATGACACAGTGTACCGGTATGAGGTCTTCTGGCTGTCACTACGTGGTGCGTTACAGGTGGAGTATGGGCGTGAAAGATCGTTCATGATCTGTGACATCTGGATGACCTGCAATCTGCTGAAGGACGACAACAATCCAGTAGACTACACCCGCTACGCACGGCCATCCAGACATGAGGACATGTGGTTGAAGTCCAGGGGGTTTCGACAGTGGTCGGATGTGGACGCCCTGCTGCTGCCGCTGAACATCAGCGATCAACACTGGGTACTGGTGGTGGCCTACCCCAAGAGGGGCATCCTTGTGTTGTGGGACAGCTTGCCGGTGGGTTGTACCCTCCTGTACACCAACAGCATATCGATGCTGACAGCTCACTGGACACTCGTGAATACGACTTCCCTCACTGACATGTTGGTGGTGCATGTCTCACTGGTGCAGAAGCCCGGCGGCCTGGATGTCCGGCGCTGGGATCGCATCCGGCGCTGGTGCTCAGGGGTGTTGGGTGTGAGCGAGTGGAGGTACATCATCGGCGCAGTGGATCAGCAACGTGATGGTAACACATGTGGTGACAGGATCATCCTGGCCATGGAGCACCTGTGCAGGGACATGTACATGACAAGGTGAGAGTGGAGGCCTGCAGGATGGCAACTCAAACAGCGTGCATAAATGCAGTGCATGGGTGCCCGGAGACTCATGCAACGTGATGAGTGTGGATGCAGGGGGCCATCCTTTGTGACCAGACTCACCATCACGGAGGCGGAGGTAGCCAAACTCCGGCCTACCCTGTTGAAGACGCTGAGGGCCGAGTCAGGGTGGACCACATTGGTGAGCTCGGTGCCCCGCATATGATAACCTACCACCACACCCAGTGTCACTCTTGCAACATGCCATGAGTGTGCAGGTGGCGCCCTACAAAGAGGAGTTCCCTGACTTTGCCTCGCTGCCCCCACCCGGACCATATGTACCTGACCCCAACCCCACCATGATTGACTTGTGCACTCAAGAGGTGGGCGTATTAGGCAGAGACAACACTAACCGCACCTCAATAAAGGACAAGGCTTGCCGAACACCACTGTTTACAGCTCACTTCAACCTGGGATGCAGGAACAGATGACCCTTGACCAGGACGTGACCATCCTTGACAGCCAAGGGGACCCCGGCCAGAAACAGGCGGCTGCAGTGGTATGTCAGATCATATGTAATGCACGTCATGCATATAGACACACGACCCAATCACACCGTACTTGCTTGGACTGTTGTGCTCGACCGATGGCACATGGCGGATGCAGGCCGATGCGCCCATCCCTGCCAGCCAGGACACAGAGCCCATCCCTGACAGCCAGCTTCACAACCCACTGAAGCGCCCACGGGAGCCGACTGAACAGACACAGGCGCCAAGCACAGGGGAGGTAGGAAGCGCTATCAGATACCACACAGAGCGACAGGGTTGCCAGCCATCACTTGTATGATCTTCAATCGCTTGACTTGCAGAGGCCAGCCCACCCAGCCATTGCTGGCACCGGGTACTTTGGGTTACTTGCTGTCGACGACGATGAGGTGAGCCCCCCTTGTGACATGGGTATGACGCATGAATAGGTTGCACTTGTGGCTGACCTGAAAACGCCACTGTCATGCATTGCAGGCGCTGCCACCTAAGCAGGCGTCCGACGATGATTCGGAGCTCCCGGCTTCCGAGGAGCAGACGCACGAGGTGAGCCATACAAACGTTATGGGCATGGTGCGCTACTAGGCTGGTAGGTAAGGCACTGACGCATGGTGGACCCCCGTGACATGTACACATGGCCCATGCAGGAGCCAGTAAAAGCAAATGCGGTGAAGGGCCCACGGGGCAAAGACAGGAGCAGGGGCAAGGACAGAGGCAGAGGCAGAGGTAGCGGCAGCAGAGCCAGAGGCGGCGTCAAAGCCAAAGACCGGGTGAGTGTGCCCTACTTGTAACGTGGTAACAGAAGCTCACATCACGACACACACTGCATAGATTTGGATGTTGCTGAGATGAACCTGCTCACCTTATGCATGCAGTTGCCTTCTTTGTCAACCAGCTCCATGGAGGACGAGGAGGGCACCCTGGATACACAAGCAGCGGCAGTGAGTGGACTGGCCATGGCATGCCCATGCACCCAACAACGTGCCTTCCATATGCCATGTGTACTATCATGTTGCAGGTCCACAGCCAGGGCCCTAACAGGCCAAAGAGGGCAGCTGCATCGGCCTCCCAGGTGGGTTGCATGGGATAACACAAATGTTGGAGGTACACATGCTGGAGCTCCGGTGTCTCAGGTGATAAGTGTTACATGGACGCAAGTGCTTGGACTATTGTGCAGGCAAAGGGCACGCTCAACACAGCTGCAGAGGCTGTGAAGGGGAGAGCCCCACGCGCGAAGACGGGTAAAGAGGTGAGGCAGCGCTCATGTAGCATAGATAGCACTAACACAATGAATGCCATGGCACACATCAACCCTTGTCAACCCTTCCACACGCTGCAGGCTTGGGACGAGGCCAACACCCCCCCCCTAAAGCCCGCCACAGTGTGGAGGCTCCCTGACTTTGACACCATCAACCCAGTGGTGCATGATGTGGACAGTGACACATTGCATTTGCTAGGAAGGTAGAGGATAAGGGGTTTGCCATGATGCGCCTGCCAGAGCGGCTGCACCCCAGCCGATTCCCCAAGTTGCTGTGGGCGTTGCTGTTCTTAGTGATCCAGTTTGCAGAGGTCATCTTCAAGGAGGGCACCTTTGACGACGAGGGGAACATGACTGACGTGGGCAACAGGCTGGGCACGGACTTTGGCACTGGCCAGCGCCTCCAGATGTCTGTCACCAAAAGTGTCAAAGGTAAACTGAGTGACAGTGCCAAGATAGCTGGGTTGACCAGCCCATGGGCGAATAGTCAGTGGGAGGCAATGAAGAAGGAGGCTGGTGACAAGGTAGAACTGCTGACACGCCGTTTGCACATGGCAGTTGAGGTGGCCACACTGTACTTGAGGAAACTGATGCCATTCATCCAGAAGGTAGCGGGGGGTGCCATCAAGGGTGGCACCATCATCGGCAATGACCCCATGCACATGAGGAAGGTGGTGTACTATGGGAAGACAGACAAGTTCGCCTACGCCAAGCATCCAGCCCATAGGACTGTAGAAGCACAAGTGGCACATGTGGATGTCGCACCGAACCCGTTGAATGACAGTGCATCATTGAAGGCTGAGTTGGACAGGGCCAAGCATGATCCTAAGGCCATCCAGCGTTACCGTGACGGAATGGTGTTCATCATTGCCATCCAGACATTCTACCTGCTGCTGTGTGAGGACAGTGTGGAGTGGGTATTAGTGACGGAGGCGCACGCAGAGGCACTATGGGGGGAGAAGTCCACTGATGCCCAGAAGGCAGCCTATGCAGCAAAGTTGAAGGGCATGCCTAAACTGTACATAAAGAGGGTGAAGGTGGAGGCTGGGTCATGTGTGTGCATCAGGGGGTACTTGCTGCATGCGGGGGATGTTGGGCAGCCTGACACCATTAGTGTCCGCATTCACTTTTATTCCTCACTGGGTTTTGTGTCAGGTACCACCACCTACGTGCACAGCCTCAGCAAGGAGTTTTGCATGAATGTCATGCCCACAGTGCAGCCACGTCATGGGTGGCCATTGGTGCAGGAGTTTGACAACTACAGGAATGTCATGGTGCCTTTGCCACCCTACGAGCCACCAAAACAGCAAGAGTATGACCTGCATTACCGACCTGAGTGGGACATGGAGCTGCCATCACATCACATTAAGGGATTGGAGCAGGCAGTGAGTGATGCTGCTGCGAAGGCTGAGGCTGAGGCAAGGAAGGAGAAGGAGGAGCATGAGGTGCAAGTGAAGGCTGCCAAGAGGGCTAGGAGTGTTGCACAGCCTCCCCAGCATTTTGAGCCCTAATCAAGATTGTAATAATGAAGCCATTCCAAATACTGTCTAACCAAGGATGACACCCTTACAGAGCCAGCAACATTGCACCGTCATTGCTGAATAGGTGGTCGCGAGAATGACAGCATTAATATCTATCATTACAATGAAGCTCAGTAGCCATGTGGGGCAGCTGTGCAGATGTTGATGTATGCATCTGTACAGTTGTTGAAAGTCGGCATCTGCACAAATGTCGCCTGGTCTATCTGCACAGATGCTGATAATACCGACATCTGCACAGCCTCGTAAATCAACATCTGCACAGCTTCTGTCACGGACATCTGTGCAGATGTCGTTAAAACCAACATCTGTGCAGATACATAACCGACATCTGCACAGATGCAGAATGGAAGCAACATCAGGACCACCCAGATTGCAACACCGCAGCTATTTCCTGTATCTGAACAGACGCCAGCTTTAACAACACCTGCCAGCTGTCTCACAAAGACCAACTTAGTACTTGACGCATAATTTCCAACATCGAATTGGTGCATGTGCAAGCGCCCGCAAGCGATCATGATGCAAGCCGTGCGCCCAGCCCGCAGTACAAGCACTGCGGTTCACAATGCAGCAATCAGCTATGCTCAATGACTGGGCCGAGCCCGTCGTTGTTACAAGCGACGGCCATTTTCTACGGCCCGGTCAGGGTAGCAATTCCACTCCAATTAACCCAGAGTGCCGTGAGACGTGCCTGACGACTTGCGACTTCCTCGTTCTCAGCATCGACTCAGTTTCCATCTACTCGCATCTACCACCTCGCTTCTTGGCGGCTCTGCGTGGACGTCGGCAGCCTGTAATGCTAATGCTGACCCTGGAGCAGCGACTTGGTCCATACATGACCAGGTGCAGAGTGGAGGGGGTGATTGGGTTCCTTGGGTACTGTGAAGCAGTCCAGAGCGTGGAGATCAGGCTCATTATGGATGAGGGCACGGCAGAGGCGCCCACCTATGAGCAGCTGCCAGTGGGGGCGTGGTTAGCGGAGAGGCTGATGTCCAACTTCCCCAACTGTCAGGTGTTGGGTATCAAGCCTTTCCTAATGCAGTCATCAGAGCTGCTTGAACTCCTCAGCCACCCCCTGGTTGTGGGGCGCATCCAGCATCTGGACATCCAAACAGTCAACCTGACTGCTAGGGAAAGGGTTGTTCTTGATGCGTGGGTGGAGCCAGCTTTGGGGCTGACATCCTTGCATGCCACCTACTTGGGCCCCCTCCCCATGTCCCTGCGTGACCGCACATGCAACCTTGTGGAGCTGAAGGTGACGGAGATGTACCTAACAGACATAGGCAACCTTCCACAGTCCGTCTCAACCCTACTGGTATCAGCCCTCGATGTTGTCCTCCCAGAGCCGAACATGGCGGCCTTGAACAGAAGTGTGGCAGACCTCAGCTCTGGCCGGTTTAAGCATCAGGACATTGGAGTGTTGTTCATGGGCATCGTGAGGAAGGAAGGATGTGCATCAGTAGCAGCCCTGCAGCCCCTCGTGGGCCGGTTTAGGAAGGCCCTGGTGCAGGTGGGGGAGCCAGGCAATGATGGCAAGCAGGTGGTGCAGTGTGATGTGGTTCAGGCTGTGATTCCAATGTTGAAAGGGTGTGCAGGGGTCATGTTCAGGAATGCCATGTGCCCGCTGTATTCATGGCACGAGTGGGCAGTGAAGAACGCCATGGCTCCGGGTGCGTGCTTAGACGTAATTTATCACTGACATGCGGCCACCTTGCTACTTAGACCAGGGTGTCAGTGACATGGTGATACATTGGTTGTACAGCACGGACTCCAAGGGTTGGTGGTCTTGGATGTCAACGTTGATCGATGTCTAATCTTAAGCACCATAGCCTGCAAGGCCATGACTACATCGTGTACATGCCCAGGCGCTGTGGTGGGGCCATATTGGGACGTTGATTATTATCTCCAGGGTATTCATTGTGCGTGCAAGTGCATGATGCAAGCCGGCCGTCCAGCCAGCAGTACCAACACAATGGCCCAAACGTCGCGGCGTCCGAACAGAGTCGACCCTGTGGCTATAGCAAGCGACGGCAACTTTTTCCGGTTCGGTCAGCAGTGCACGCCAATCCGCAAAGAGTGCCACGAGTCATCCCTCGCGACTTGCGAAACTCTGGTGCTCAACATCGACTCAGAATCCATTTTCAGTAGCCTCTCCCCTCGCCTACTGACGGCACTGCGTAGACGGCGACTCCCCCTGGCGCTCCAGCTGATCGTGACGACTCCACTTGGGCCGCACATATTCCGGTGTACGGTGGAAGGGGTGCTTGGTCTCCTTGGTTACTGTGAGGCTGTTCACAGCGTGGAAATCAGATTCATCTACAAGCAGCAGGCCATGGAGGAGGCGCCCACCTATGCGCAGCTGCCAGTGGGGGCATGGTTAGCGGAGAGGCTGATGGCCAACTTCCCCCAGTGCCTGTCACTTCGTCTTCGAGGTCTCCAATGCGCGCATCCAGAGCTGGCGGAGCTCCTTAGCCACAGCCAGTTCATGGGCCGCCTCCAGCAACTGGACATTCAGCAGCTTCACATCCAGCATGGCAGTGTGCTGGACGGTCACTATGAGTGGGTGAAGGCATATTTGGGGCTCACAACCTTGTCAACCGTGTACCTAGGTCCCGTGCCCACCTCCTTACAAACCTGCCCCAGCAGACTCGTAAAGCTCAGCGTGATAGAGATGTACCTCACAGCAATCAGTCATATGCCAGAATCCATCGAGATCCTCCACATTTCTCACCTTCATGTCGCCCTACCAGAGCCTCATCAGCAGGCCTTGACCAACGGGGTGACAGCCCTCAGCCCAGGGCGCTTCAGCACGCTGGAGATTGAGAGTGTGAGCCTGTACTTCACCAGCCTTGAAGGAGGAGGGCACGCTTCATTGGCAGCCCTGAAGCCACTGGTAGGACGGTTTGGAAGGGCAGAGGTGCAGCTTGGGGTGATAGCACCTAATGGCGAGTTCGAGGTTGAATTAGTCATTCATAATATAGTGACACTATTGCAGGGGTGTACTGGGGTTGTGTTCATGGGGTATAAAAGGCCGCTGTCTAGCTGGTGCATGTATCGATTGAAGGGCAGCATGGCCCAGGATGCGACTGTAGAGGTACAGGAATGACTGATAGCACATTGTTTGCACTGTAAGGAGCTTTGGACTGAGTTGCCCGCCATGGAGAACCAAAACCACTTCATAGCCGTCTTAACCACAGCCTAGAATGTTAACACTCAATGAGTCAGGCTAGTGGCCAGTGCTCCCGAGGGCAAGTGGCAGAGCTGTGTGGTAGAGGCCATAGCTTGCAACTTTGCCGCGCGGCACAGCACTTGCATAAACAATGCAAGTCATGATGTAAAGTACAACCCCAGGGACATGTGCGTCACCCAGTACATCGCACACAACAGCAATAGCGTCCCACGATGCCGCAACCCACAGACCGCCCTAAGACCCTGGGCGACATGCCCTATGAGATACTGGCCAGCATTGCGAAGTCGGTGACGGCGCTTCCCATAGCTCATCGTTTCAGCCGCTGCAGCAGGGACACCCTCACCGCTTGCCTGTCAACTTGCAAGACCTTGGTGTTGTACATCGACGCCTACTCTGGCTTCCTGAGACTGTCGGCCGCGGAGGCATTCAGGACAAGGGCGGAGCCTGTGGTGTTGGTCTTAAAGCGGCGGGACTACTGGCCCCAGAGCGACTTCGCCTCACGTCTGGGCAAGTTGGCCGGAGACTTGGGCACTTGCCTAGCTGTCCACACAGTGCATATCACGGGAGAGCTTGGGGCATATGATGTCATACGCAACACGGAGCTCCAGTCCTGGCAGGATTTGCTGTCCACCAGCCTACCCAACTGCACAGCCCTCAAGGTCAAGTCTAAAGCAATCAACATCCAACATGTGACCAGGCTCCTGTCCCACTCAGCCATAGCTCAGCGGCTGACCCATCTGGACATCACCACCGACAGCTGGACGGGCGACAATAACAGCGGCCTGTCAGCCTTTGTCAAGTCCACCCTTAACCTTCGTTCCCTCCATGTCCCAACTCTGGACGACTTGGAGGACTCCCATGCTGAGCAGGTCAGCTTGTGGGACACGTTACGTGTGGACACCATGCACTGGGCCACACTCAGCAAGCTGCCAGCCCTGAATGGTTTGGTGTCTATACACATCAAGCGCCTGGATGGGTCCTGGGGTGGCGAGGACGAATCCATGGAGGGCTTTTACGCGGCCCATGCTTCACACCAGCTGGTGGTTGATGAGTTGCGCATGAGTGTGGGTAGCTACCCTCCTGAGGTGGTGGCTGCCTTGAATCCCTTGCAAGGGTGCTTCAAAAAGGTGCATTTGGAGTGTGGCAGCAGCGTCTACCATTCTCCAGTGGCTGCCAGTGATTTGGCAGCCTTGGCAGGTTTCGGTGGCATGTGCACCTGGTTGAATATTGAGTTTGCCCACATCACCTCATCAGTTCAGCTGTGGAAGGCCATCCTTGTAGGCTTACCCAGCCTCCGCAACGTGTGGCTTAAAAAGTGCGTGGGGTGCCATTATGATGATGTGGCTTTGCACATGCAGCAAGTGGTGGAAGAGGAGGCATGCAATCAGGTGGCCATCTACATCGACATTACGTACATAGGGGGGGGGGAGCGTTTCATGGAGGATGTGGGTCCTTTGCGTGTGGAGTGGCGGACTTACATAATATAGGCCTGGCATGCACGACACAATGAATGCACGAACAGCTGGTTTGTTTGTCACATAAGTACCATGGTAATATGAGTATCATGACAATTGTTTCAACAGTCACAGCTGGTTTCAAGGCGACAGGAGATGGAGTGAATGAATAGCAAGACACCATTGACACCTTGACATTGGTTATCACCATCTCTTACATCAAGGACGATGGAGCACAAACACCCAAATGTAAGACCCATATCTCAGCACATGCGATGCACAATTAGCACCATCTTCCTGAACTATGTTCCATGGCTTATCATGATCCTATCGCCGGGACTTCTTGGTAGGTGAGTCATGTTGCTGTACATTGGCATCATCAGGGCACCCTAGATCCTGAGAATCCATAAGCAGCACTGGCCAATCACCCAGCAAGGGAGGAGTGGCCAGGTCATCCAATCCATTTGCTCCATCATCGTGCGGTGGTATGGGAGATGTAGGAAGGACATCAGGGTATGGTTGGGTAGCAGGCACCATGTCAACCTCGTCCAGTCCAAAGACAGCCTCCAGTGGCTGGGTAGGTGGCACAGGAAGGTGTGGAAGTAGATGAGCTTCTCCACTCATACACAGAACGTGGCTGAGTGCAAAGACGGTGAAGGTCACCAGGTGGAGTAACCAAGTAGTCAAGACCAATAGCGGCAAGAGCGATGTCAGATGATTGATGACCAGCAGCTGCATTTGCTGCTCCAGGTAGTCGTGGGTGCGTTGTAGCCGTAGTTGGGCTAGCAGGCTGCGAGGCATACAATGTTGGTCCAAGTACTGCTGCAATTCAGTGGGTGACGACGTATCACATGGTGAAGCTGCGTGTCGAGGAGAAGGCTCGCGCACAGGCTGTACGGGAGTGGCGACGGCTTCTTGATGCTGAGCCAATCGCTGCAAGTCGACAGTGGTTGCCACGGATGAACTCGCGCCTGATGTCGACATATTCAATAGATATCATGTACACAGCATATGTTCAACAAAGGTACAAGCCTATTCTAAATGCAAGGCATGCTAACAGCAAATGTCATCTGTGCAGATGCCGACTATGTCAACATCTGTGCAGATGTCGCACGATGCTCGCTGTGCAGATGCTGATTATGTAGTTATCTGTGCAGATGATGAGAGATGCCACCTGTGCAGATGTTGACATTGTCGGCATCTGTGCAGATATCGAGGGATGCATCTGCACAGATGTTGACATTGTCGGTATCTGTGCAGATGTCGAGGGATACTATCTGTGCAGATGTCGAGAGTGTCGGCATCTGTGCAGCTGTCCAGGGATGCATCTGTGCAGATGTTGACATTGTCGACATCTGCACAGATGTCGAGGGATGCCATCTGTGCAGATGTCGACAATGTCAAAATCTGTGCAGATGTTGAGGGATGAATCTGTGCAGATGTTTACATTGTCGGAATCTGTGCAGATGTCGAGGGATGCCATCTGTGCAGATGTCGACATTGTCAACATCTGTGCAGATGTCGAGGGATGCCATCTGTGCAGATGTTTACATTGTCAACATCTGTGCAGATGTCGAGGGATGCCATCTGTGCAGATGTCGACATTGTCAACATCTGTGCAGATGTCGAGGGATGCCATCTGTGCAGATGTCGACATTGTCAACATCTGTGCAGATGTCGAGGGATGCCATCTGTGCAGATGTCGACATTGTCAACATCTGTGCAGATGTCAAGTGATGCATCTGTGCAGATGTCGACATTGTCGACATCTGTGCAGATGTCGAGGGATACATCTGTGCAGATGTCGTTTGTCCATAGGGCATCTACATGCATCTGCACAGATGTCGGGCTCATTTAACCGACATCTGTGCAGATTCCCAAAAAGGGGGGGGTACCTTGCGCGCGGATTGTTATATCTTCGCAACCGCTGCGAGTTAGGACTTCATTCCAGAGCGAGGTCCCCCTTAAACTCAACGCTCTATCGTTCTATCGGAGCGGAATGTCCATCCGATGCAAAAAACACCCTCGCGTCAGCCTTATTTATCGTGAGTGTAGGGCTTAGAACGGGGCCCCCTGGAATCGAACCAGTTGTCCTCACAGCAGAGCTGCTAGGCTTTAACCTGCCCTACTCACTCGGTAAAAGTAATGCGCCCACCTGCGCCCGCCATAGGCAGTACACAGGTGTCGCGGGCAAAGGGGAACGGTGTCGCTCAAGGCTCGCCGTTACAGAACTCACTGTGGACCCCCTGCCAAGTTCTCATCTATTGTTGACAATTATCAAGAGGGGTTTTAGGAGCTGGCGTGTGCACATGCCTGCAGGCATGGGCTTGTCCTCCAAATCCCACCCCTACAGACGGAAGGGGGGCCATGCTGCCCGCTGTGCGTGTTGTGCAACGTGTACGCCAGCTTACAGCACAGGCTGGGTGGAGATCCATGTGGAGGGGGAGGCAGCTTTCTACAGCTCCGGACGCAGCCACACAGCCATTGGCCAGGTCACAGCCATGATGTATGAAGTCATCAGGGCCTGCAGCAACCTGGAGCCTCAACAGGTTCCACTAACCCACAGAGCATGTGCTGAGGCTGCTGCAGCTGAGCATGTTGTGTGCCAGCGGCTGCGGTGTAACGGCGTAGCCGCTGCCTTTAATCTTACAGTGTGAGCGGCATGTCCACTTAGAAATGTCCAACGCAGTCTCTACTATCCACACTCTCGCACAGCAACTGAGCCCAGGTTTAGAACGGGACCCTCGGGAGTCGAACCCGAATGGTGAGCTGGTAGCAGCCCACCATTGACCTCCTCAGTCACTCTGCTAAAGTGTGGTTTACGGATACGCATAAGCGCACCGTCACATTCCTCCCCCTCTTAAGAGATCCGTTCCGCCAAGGTACCTGGGATAGCCCAGAGCACCGAGACTCGCAGTCTATAGAGACCACTGACATACAGGCTGACCCATAAGGGTACCAGCCACCCACAGAAACACATGCACCACCATAAGGTGCCGCATGGGGACCATGGTCATAGGACCAGGCCAGGTGACATAGGTCACTGAGACGTTTACACATCAAGGCAGGTTATGCACAGCCTTGTACCTAGACAAGATCTGGGGAGCACCAGCCAGCATAGCCTCTGGCTCCCAGGTGTTGTAGGTATCATCGTAGCCTGTCCACTTGACCAGGTACTCCATGCGCTTCTTGAAACGTACCTGCCTGTGGCTCAACAAGCTATGCACTTCATAGTGAGGCGCATCTTCCAGCCACTCCATCACAGGAGGGGGGTGAAACCCCTGGCTGCCAGTGTACTTCTTAAGAAGCGACACATGGAACACAGGATGTAACCTGCTCATGGTGGGAGGTAACTCCAACCGGTAGGCAGCCTCACCTAGCTTGCCTGTGACCTTGAAAGGCCCTACATACCTAGGCAAGAACTTACGTGCTCTGCCAGGTGCATTGCGCAGGTTCTTGGTGCTCAGCAGGACGCTGTCACCTACGCTGAACGTGACATCACGCCTACGCTTATTCGCATACCTTTGTTGGCGGTCCTGAGCCACCCTCATGCACTCCTGAGCATGCTTTACCTCATGCTCCCACTTCTTGGCAAAGCTCTCAGCGGAGGGAGATAGGCACGGCCTGGGCAGCTTATGCAGCACAGGTGTAATGGGTGACTGTCCATAGTTCACCAGGAATGGTGTGGACTGAATGGACTCTTGCCATGAATTATTAATAGCAAACTCGGCAAAGGCTAAATGCCTAGGCCAATCTTCTTGAGTAGGTAGGATATAATGTCTAAGCATTTCTTCCACAATTTGGTTTGTACGCTCAGTCTGACCATCTGATTGAGGATGATACGCGGTGCTGAAAGCAGGGTCTACGCCTATCAGCTTCCTGACCTCAATCCAGAACTGGTTGTTAAAGGTCGCACCACGATCAGAGATGGTTACTTTAGACAGGCCATGGTATTTAAATACATGGTCAATGTATAATTCAGCAAATTCTTTAGCATCCATGGCTTCAATGCATGGGATTAGGTGAACCATCTTTGATAGACGATCCACGACCACACAGATAGAATCATAGCCATGCACACCGACTGGAAGCTTAACCACCAAATCCATGGTGACAGATTCCCAGCGGTACCCCGGTATAGACAGGGGATTAAGCAGCCCACCAGGTACCTGGCGTGACGCTTTGTTTCGCTGGCATGCATCACAGTTAGTCACATAGTGTCTAACGTCAGCACGCATGGTTTTCCACCAGAACACCCTACGCACACGTTCAAGGGTTTTGGTGATGCCCACATGGCCAGCATACTTAGCATCATGCATTTCGTGCAAGATATGCTCTCGTAGCTGGATATCATTAGGAACTATAATAGTACCCTTATCAAGGTGTCGCCACAGTCCCTCCTGGGTCATTTCCCACTCCTCATTGGGCTCAGCAAAGGCGGGATCAGTGCTATAGGCACTAATTAGCCAATCTGTGACCTGAGAAGGGTGACCAGGACACTCAGGGACCTGTGCCTCACAGTCATTAGAGACCGGGTCAGCCCACCTTAACCGCTTAGGCTCTGATGGCTTTAAAGCATCATCAGAGTCAGCATCATGGTCAGGGTCTGATCCAGCGGTAGGCTGCTGTTCGCTGCCTCCGCTGCCGCTGCCCAACGGTGTACCCGCACCGACGTCCTCCCCCTCCTGTAATCTCCGCTTCTGCTGCCTGGTCGTCACCAGGATTTTGTCAGTATCAGTCTTAGCCGTCGCTGAAGTTACTGGAATACGTGACAGTGGATCGGCAGGATTAATGTTGCCAGGTAGGTATTTAATGGTGTAATTAAATCGGGATAAGAACTCCAACCAGCGGCTCTGCCTACGGGACAGTGTAGACTGCGTAGGTAGGGCCTCTAGAGGGCGGTGATCAGTAAACAGGGTGAATGGCACTCCTTCAAGGTAGCACCGCCACTGTGTACACGCAGCAATAATGGCCAAAGTTTCCTGTTCCCCCGTGGTATAATTCATTTCAGCTTTTGACAGCTTACGTGAGTAATATGCCAGGGGGTAACCAGCCTGTGTCAATACTGCGCCAACACCCAAGAGTGAGGCGTCACAGTAGACTTCAAAGGGCTTGGTTATATCAGGCAACCGGAGCATAGGCACCTTCATAATAGCCTGCTTTAGAGCGTTGAAAGCATCTAACTGGGGTTTAGGCCATTGCGCCCAGTTAAAAGATTTGCCTTCAGGGCCAGTTAAATTAGTAAGTGGAACAGCAATGGAACTAAAATTACGCACAAATTTGCGTACATAATTAGCCATGCCAAGGAATGACTGCAGAGCTGTCAGGTTCGTAGGAACTGGCCAGTCTTTGATAGCAGTTACCTTGCTGGGGTCTACAGCTACACCATCTTTAGAGATGATGTGCCCCAGGAAAGGTAGAGACTCTTTCATGAATTCACATTTAGATAATTTAGCAAAATATTTATGTTGTCTCAGCAAACTGAATATTTCACGAAGGTGTGACAGGTGCTCCTGGATAGACTTGGACATGATTAAAATGTCATCAAGGTACACCAGAGCACACCGGTCAATCACCGTGGCAAATGCCTGGTTCATTGCCCGTTGAAATGTAGCGGGAGCATTGGTTAAACCAAAGCATAACACTTTATACTGATAGTGTCCCATGGGCGTCCTAAACGCAGTTTTAGGAATATCTTCATCAGGTATTCTGATTTGATGATAGCCAGCCTGGAGATCCAGGGAGGAAAATACAGTCATACCCGACAATTTATCAAATAAATCATCAATTCTGGGGAGAGGGTACTGATCACGTATAGTGAGCTTGTTAAGCTGGCGGTAGTCTACGCACATGCGTAGCTCACCGGATTTCTTCTTTACAAAAAGAACTGGTGCTGCAAATGGGGAGGAGCTAGGCTCTATCAGCCCTTTGGACAACATGTCAGTGACCTGTTTTTTAACTTCTTCCTGTTCTGGCTGGCTCATCCTATAACTGGGCCTGGCAGGAGGTTTAGCACCATCCTGCAGGGGTATAGAGTGCCCTACATCACGTGCAGGAGGTAACCCAGTGATAGGCTCAAACACATCAGAGAACTCCATAAGGAGGCTCTTTAATTGTGCCGCCTGCTCAGGGGGAACACCAGGTGGGTCTTGCAGGTTTTCATAAGAGACCAGTGCTACCACACCTGTGCCTCCATCTTTGAGCCACTTAGCAGCCGTCTTGGCAGACAGAGGGGTATAAACCACCTCAGGGCCGGACACTAGGAAACCAGGAGGAATAGCATAGGCTTCTTTTACAGGTTTTACAGTTCGTAGAGACTCAACTGTACAGTTAACTGACCCCTTCTTGCTTACCGCTGAAGGTAGTAAGGTAGGCTGGCCCTTAGGGGTCCGCAGGGTGAGAGACTTGTCGACATAGTCAAGCAAGGCCCCCTGCACAGTCAGCCAATCAGCACCAAGCAGAATGTCATACTCATGTACAAGCTCTGGCATCACAGTCAAGGTGCAGAAGCAGCTAAACTGTTGGATGGACAAGTGCACTTTGACATATTGTGTACAGTACACTGATTGATTATTAGCTACTTCATAACGAAGTGCCACAGGGTAATCATGCAGTCTCAACTTGTGTGTAGACACAAATGCTTCACTGATGAAGGAGTCATCAGCGCCACCATCAGCAAGGCAGAAGCATGCATGCTGACGGTCAAGGGTGCCAGCAAATCTGAATCTCACCTTGCCATCACGTCCCACCATACCCAGCACATGGGCCTGTTGATGCTGAGCCACAGGGGGAACAGCAGTCTTACATGGCACATCATTAAAAGCAGGACTACACAGTCTTGCTGACAGGGCAGGCAGGGACTCTACAGGGCAGGCAGGCAAAGAAGCTGTTGTTGAGTTAGCCTTGGGCACACTCATATCATCATCAGCTCCTACAACAGCAGCATCATGCAACAGTTGTTCAGATTGTACCACAGCACAGTCCTGGCTGGCTGGCTGGGCGACACCCTAACGGTTGGTGGCAATACGGGCGCTGCGGACACCACGGCGCATGCCCTGATCCCTAGGCCTAGAAGCCTTAGGTGGGGGCTGGGGCTCTGGCTCCTGGTCTGACTCAGAAGCACCAGACTCTGAAGGGGGCTTGGACTTGGCTTGGCCAGGCTTCTTGGCACCCTCAGGTGGGTTAGGATACCCAGACCTGCGCCGGGCCTCAATGGCCGTGAAGTGGCGGAAGGGGCATGGGTGGTTGGTCAGGTGGCCGGGATGGTTGCACTTGAAGCAGTATTGCCCAGGCAACAGGGGTTTCTTGGACCACAGCTCATCGTGTCTGGGCCTCTTGCCAGCACCACCAGAAACAGGGGGCTTAGAGCCACGCCTGCCGGGGTGGGCCTCACCTCCCAGGGCACTTGACGCCTGCACAGCATGAACACCAGAAGAACCAGCACCCTTAGCAGGTGTGGTGGTGGACAGCATGACCACGTTGCGCTGAGCCTGCTTAGCAGCCTCCATAGCCTGAGACAGTGTGGGGTCTTTAAAGTGAGCCAGGTCCTTAAGCACAGCAGGCTGTAGAGCTGAGCTGAGGCCCCTAGTGAACACCATGGCCAGCAGAGGCTGACACATGCTGTCGTTCCCTGCAAACAGCAGGTTATTCCTGAACTCAGTAATGTATTGACCCAGGAGCATTCCTGCGGTCATCTTGATGGCACCATCAAGCAGCTTAGTTCGGGCGACGTTACAGTCATCCCGCAGGTCGTCTCCTGTATACTCGCAGAATGCAGTACGCAGGTAAGACCAGTCGGGGACGTCAGCATACAAGGCAGCATAGGACTCCTTGATGGATGGATACCAGGTGTTGCGAGCAGCGCCAGTCAGGAAAGCAGGCAGTGTTGATGCAACATCAAGGCGGCAGCGTTCACAATGACGCTCAAGGTCGTCGCAGAACGCTAAGGCTCTACGATGGGTGCTGCTGCACGCATCAGTCCACTTGTCTGGACCAGGTATAGACCTTGAACCCAAAGACAAGGGAAGAGGCAAGGCCAGAGGCGAGGGACCCGTAGGGGCGGCTCGTCCTGGGCCTGCAGCACCTGCACCAGGCTGTCTAGTCGACGCAGGAGCAGCTGCCCTGCCTGCTAGATCTGGCCTGCGAGGTGGAAGAGGAGGCGACTTCACCTGAGACGTAATTGTCGACAGGGCTTGACGCAGGGCTTCATTCTCAGCCTGAATTTGCAGCTGTTGAGCCTCCAGCTCGAGGATGTAGTCCTCGTCCCCTCCGGTGTAGCGAGGGCGTTGCTCGTCCATCTCGCCTTCTTCCATATTGCCACCAGGGGTATCCTCTGGGTTATCGTTGTCAGAATGGTCATCAGGGGCTTTAGAGCCACCTGAGAAAGTCTCAACCACGGCGTTGAACTTCGCACGCAGCTGCGGATTAGTCCGAGCAGCCTCCAGGAGCTTATCTAGCATGTCGGGCTCTGAAGGAGTATTAGCAGGTGGTTCAGCTCCGGCGGGTGGCCCGCCATTGCCTGGATTGTCTGTCATGTTGCTGTACCGACGTCGGTCGGAAACCATTTGTAACGGCGTAGCCGCTGCCTTTAATCTTACAGTGTGAGCGGCATGTCCACTTAGAAATGTCCAACGCAGTCTCTACTATCCACACTCTCGCACAGCAACTGAGCCCAGGTTTAGAACGGGACCCTCGGGAGTCGAACCCGAATGGTGAGCTGGTAGCAGCCCACCATTGACCTCCTCAGTCACTCTGCTAAAGTGTGGTTTACGGATACGCATAAGCGCACCGTCACATGCGGGGGCAGGAGCCAGCCAGCCAGCTCCAGCCCATGCCCCGTCTCAGCTCCACACCCACGCAAGCACCTGCACAGCCTGGGCCAGCCCATGCGCCCTGCCCCCACCATCTCCCAGACCAACCACCCTCGCACCCATCACACCCATCACTTCTCAGAGGCTTAGCCAAGGCTTAGTGCTTGGTGTGCTTAGAGGATACCGCTTCTTGATGACAAAGCTTCTCCTAATGTTTTAGTTCTTTACGACGTCTTCACGATGTAAGTACTTTGCACTATAAAAAAAAATGCAGCCACCGCAGTGTGAAGGTGCCGGCTACCCCAACCTGGGGTAGCAAGCCTCTGGCTTTACCGCATGTCCCACCGCGACTGGGGCCACCGCAACCGCTACAGGCTACCCCTCCCATTGAACCACCAACCCCTTTTAACGATAAGGGACAACGGCTTTTCCGGACTCATTTCTGCACCGATTCACACGCGGATTGAGGCTGCGCTGAGGCACACGCTGAGCCGGTAGGGCATGTTGCCGGGTATCCGACCCTACCGAGCCTGCGGACTTGATGTACGTTGACCCAGTAGCAGTGAGTGCCTTTTTAACGCGATGGATAGTGCGCGATGTGTTAGGAGCCCGACCCCATGTCCAACATGATAACCAACATGCGCTGGCTCAGGGTCAGCTGTGACACACCTGAGAAAATATACAAACGGGCCAGCATGGGCCGACCAGACCACCGCGTGGCGCGATTTTTGCACCCGCTTGCTGTAGAGGTCTAGTCAGGGCTGTGCACCAGTTATTCCTTGCGCCCGCCAAAGTCGACACCTGAATGCCAAACTTACTTGGGTCATAGCTGCAAGGACGGAGGTGCTGTGTATTGCCCCATATCGGTCGTTGCTGATGTCGCGAACTTTTGGCGAATACATGTCGTCGGCCGTCCTGCTGGGCTAGCTGCAAGTAATAACATTTCGCACTTGCTCTGGTGCGTAGCTGCGACAATGAGCGCGTGTGGCTCGCTATGCGGGGACGCGACTGCGACCATGCAGGGTAGCTGCAGACCCGGCCATCCCTCCGGCCAGGGCGACTTCTGCGCTGAAACTACACCCTACTGCTCTTTTGACATCAGGTATGCATTCAAACAAATTGCAGCACAATGCACACAGCGACTGCACATTGACAGGGTATCACATCACAAGACACACTATGTGGAGTCAAGAGGCACGGACGTGATATTTAGGTATGAAACTAATAGTGAGGGTTGACAATGGTCATAGCAATGCCCTGTCATGAAATGATTTTGCTCTAAAAATGTATGTATTTATGGCACAGTTTCAATTGGAACACCGCAATGCCGTTGATTATGCCATCGCCCAACAACTCACTACATGCAATATTCCTTATGTGCACTGCGCAGTATATGCTTGCGTTCTCAGATCCAACAAAGGGCAAGTTGTGCAGGTAGAGGGCGCTTTGGTCAAGTTGGACCGATGCGTGCTCTGCAAGGTGTTGTCAGCACCATACGTGATGGGCAAATGGAAAGCATGGAAAGGACCATCTTAGCTCTGAGCGCGGTGCGGTGATGTTGTTGGGCCAGCCACCCTTGTTGACAAAACACTCCGAGCTGGGTGTGAGGCAATGCACCTCCCACTTGTAGCCCACTGCAGATGTGTGCGGCGGGTGAAGGTAGAGGCTAGCATTCGGTGTTGGGCAACAGCAGCAACAGCATGGGCCCAAGGGGGGTGGGGGGGACTAGGTGTGGTGCTGGGGCGGTGGGCACCACCATCCCCACGCTCCCCGCCACCTGCCCCGGTGTTGGGCAACAGCGGCAACAGCATGGGGCTGGGGGGGGGGCAAGGTGGATGGGGGCAAGGGGGGTGCTGCACCTGACCGTTACACCCCATCAGCTCATGGAAGGTAAGTGGAGAATAGACTTACATTCCATGTTTAACACCATAGCCAGACCAACAAACCAACTGCATCTGCAAACCATTCCTGAGCATGCAACTACGCATTACATTACTAAGCATTGCATTACATCACACTGTATTACATTACTAAGCGTGCAACACATGCAATTGTGTGTGTGTTGCATTTGTTCACAGGGTGCCCACCGAGGTGCCAGCTGCTGCGACCCTCCCAACCCAGCATCCAGCCCCCCCTGCCCAGCCGGCTGCAGCAGCCCCCCCCGCCCAGCCTCCAGCCCCCTCCGCCCAGCCGGCTGTTGCAGCCCACCCAGCCAAGCCTCCTACCCAGCCACCCCAGGCCTCACCTCCTCCTACAACCCGTAACACAGCCGCGCTTCGTTCTCGTCTTGCATCTGCTATCCTTGCTCATTCACCAACGAGGGACCATGCTCGTATCACTGCTGCTGCTCGCATGCGTCATGCAGCCATGGCCCACCACCCTGCCTCTGCTGCTCCATTGGTTGCTGCTCCAATGGCTGAGACACGTCAGCGGTGCAGGGCCATGGCTGTGGAGCAACAATTGGCTGCAAAGGAGCAAGCCAACAATCGGGCAAGGATGGCAACACAACAACTCCAAGCAATTACCATGTACCGTTCCATGATACAGCCATTGCCTCAAAACACACTGAAGCTCAACCTACATCAACTGAGGCAATTGTGGGGTGTAGTGGGCAAGGGTCCCCCAGCAAGGACAGTTGGTGGGTTGCTTGATGCACTTGACTCAACCGACACAAAGAACACTGGACGGTGTTCAGACCTCAGATAGCAAAAGCGCGCCCTCCAGCTACACATCCTGCCCTTTGTTGTGATGTGGTATTGTTGGCGTGTAACTGCACGGTGAACGTGATGTGTAACTGCACGGTGTACATAGGAAGTTTTGCATGTGGTGAGTTGTTGGGCAATGACATGGTTCACGGCATTGCCGTCTATGGTTATTACTGTGCCGTAATTACATACATTTTTAGAGCAAAACCATTTTAAGACAGGGCATTGCTATGACCATTGTCAACACCCCCTATCAGTTTCGTAGCTGGATTTCACGTCCTTGTCCCTTGACACTACATAGTGTGTGAAGGATGACATTCCCTGCCATTCTGCACCCACTGTGTGCATTGTGCTGCAACTAGTTCCAGTGCATACCTTCTGCCATAAGAAGCCTGAGGGTGTAGTTCCACCTCAGGAATCGCCCTGCCAAAGCGATGGCCGGGTTTGCAGCAACACTGCATGGGTGCAGTCGGGTCCACGCTCAATGAGCCTCGCGCGCTCAAGTTTGCAGCTACGCAACGGAACAAACGCAAATGCTCTTACCTGCATCGTCGGCCGGTCTACCTGCACGGGGCAAAAAAGTCAGCACTTGAGCGGTTTTAAGCTTTGCGATGTGCCCAGGGTCTATCATACCGCACTCTGTCGATTGGACAGTTAATAAAGCTTCACTTGGTGCAGATGCTTGGCGGGCTTGGGGGTTGGACATCCGTCAGGGAGCTACAGGCGACGCGCTGATCCCAGCGGTGCAAGTCTTACATGCTGGGATGGCCTGTACGTGATACGCGAAACTATTTGAAATTTCCTCAGGACGTGTCACAGCTGACTCAGGGGCTTTGAAACTTGGAGGAGACCACCGTAGGAGCACAGCAGTGGCAGCTGCATCAATCCTTTGTGGATTAGGCTCCGAAAGGTGGGCAAACCCTCCTCCATGCTGCCCACTCTGCTGATGCTGGTCTCACGACCATCGAACTCAATCGAACTCTCCAGCCTTGCGGCACTGGTTAGGGAACTCACTGTGGACCCCCTGCCAAGTTCTCATCTATTGTTGACAATTATCAAGAGGGGTTTTAGGAGCTGGCGTGTGCACATGCCTGCAGGCATGGGCTTGTCCTCCAAATCCCACCCCTACAGACGGAAGGGGGGCCATGCTGCCCGCTGTGCGTGTTGTGCAACGTGTACGCCAGCTTACAGCACAGGCTGGGTGGAGATCCATGTGGAGGGGGAGGCAGCTTTCTACAGCTCCGGACGCAGCCACACAGCCATTGGCCAGGTCACAGCCATGATGTATGAAGTCATCAGGGCCTGCAGCAACCTGGAGCCTCAACAGGTTCCACTAACCCACAGAGCATGTGCTGAGGCTGCTGCAGCTGAGCATGCTGTGTGCCAGCGGCTGCGGGGGCAGGAGCCAGCCAGCCAGCTCCAGCCCATGCCCCGTCTCAGCTCCACACCCACGCAAGCACCTGCACAGCCTGGGCCAGCCCATGCGCCCTGCCCCCACCATCTCCCAGACCAACCACCCTCGCACCCATCACACCCATCACTTCTCAGAGGCTTAGCCAAGGCTTAGTGCTTGGTGTGCTTAGAGGATACCGCTTCTTGATGACAAAGCTTCTCCTAATGTTTTAGTTCTTTACGACGTCTTCACGATGTAAGTACTTTGCACTATAAAAAAAAAATGCAGCCACCGCAGTGTGAAGGTGCCGGCTACCCCAACCTGGGGTAGCAAGCCTCTGGCTTTACCGCATGTCCCACCGCGACTGGGGCCACCGCAACCGCTACAGGCTACCCCTCCCATTGAACCACCAACCCCTTTTAACGATAAGGGACAACGGCTTTTCCGGACTCATTTCTGCACCGATTCACACGCGGATTGAGGCTGCGCTGAGGCACACGCTGAGCCGGTAGGGCATGTTGCCGGGTATCCGACCCTACCGAGCCTGCGGACTTGATGTACGTTGACCCAGTAGCAGTGAGTCCCTTTTTAACGCGATGGATAGTGCGCGATGTGTTAGGAGCCCGACCCCATGTCCAACATGATAACCAACATGCGTTGGCTCAGGGGCTTTGAAACTTGGAGGAGACCACAGTAGGAGCACAGCAGTGGCAGCTGCATCAATCCTTTGTGGATTAGGCTCCGAAAGGTGGGCAAACCCTCCTCCATGCTGCCCACTCTGCTGATGCTGGTCTCACGACCATCGAACTCAATCGAACTCTCCAGCCTTGCGGCACTGGTTAGGGAACTCACTGTGGACCCCCTGCCAAGTTCTCATCTATTGTTGACAATTATCAAGAGGGGTTTTAGGAGCTGGCGTGTGCACATGCCTGCAGGCATGGGCTTGTCCTCCAAATCCCACCCCTACAGACGGAAGGGGGGCCATGCTGCCCGCTGTGCGTGTTGTGCAACGTGTACGCCAGCTTACAGCACAGGCTGGGTGGAGATCCATGTGGAGGGGGAGGCAGCTTTCTACAGCTCCGGACGCAGCCACACAGCCATTGGCCAGGTCACAGCCATGATGTATGAAGTCATCAGGGCCTGCAGCAACCTGGAGCCTCAACAGGTTCCACTAACCCACAGAGCATGTGCTGAGGCTGCTGCAGCTGAGCATGCTGTGTGCCAGCGGCTGCGGTGTAACGGCGTAGCCGCTGCCTTTAATCTTACAGTGTGAGCGGCATGTCCACTTAGAAATGTCCAACGCAGTCTCTACTATCCACACTCTCGCACAGCAACTGAGCCCAGGTTTAGAACGGGACCCTCGGGAGTCGAACCCGAATGGTGAGCTGGTAGCAGCCCACCATTGACCTCCTCAGTCACTCTGCTAAAGTGTGGTTTACGGATACGCATAAGCGCACCGTCACATTCCTCCCCCTCTTAAGAGATCCGTTCCGCCAAGGTACCTGGGATAGCCCAGAGCACCGAGACTCGCAGTCTATAGAGACCACTGACATACAGGCTGACCCATAAGGGTACCAGCCACCCACAGAAACACATGCACCACCATAAGGTGCCGCATGGGGACCATGGTCATAGGACCAGGCCAGGTGACATAGGTCACTGAGACGTTTACACATCAAGGCAGGTTATGCACAGCCTTGTACCTAGACAAGATCTGGGGAGCACCAGCCAGCATAGCCTCTGGCTCCCAGGTGTTGTAGGTATCATCGTAGCCTGTCCACTTGACCAGGTACTCCATGCGCTTCTTGAAACGTACCTGCCTGTGGCTCAACAAGCTATGCACTTCATAGTGAGGCGCATCTTCCAGCCACTCCATCACAGGAGGGGGGTGAAACCCCTGGCTGCCAGTGTACTTCTTAAGAAGCGACACATGGAACACAGGATGTAACCTGCTCATGGTGGGAGGTAACTCCAACCGGTAGGCAGCCTCACCTAGCTTGCCTGTGACCTTGAAAGGCCCTACATACCTAGGCAAGAACTTACGTGCTCTGCCAGGTGCATTGCGCAGGTTCTTGGTGCTCAGCAGGACGCTGTCACCTACGCTGAACGTGACATCACGCCTACGCTTATTCGCATACCTTTGTTGGCGGTCCTGAGCCACCCTCATGCACTCCTGAGCATGCTTTACCTCATGCTCCCACTTCTTGGCAAAGCTCTCAGCGGAGGGAGATAGGCACGGCCTGGGCAGCTTATGCAGCACAGGTGTAATGGGTGACTGTCCATAGTTCACCAGGAATGGTGTGGACTGAATGGACTCTTGCCATGAATTATTAATAGCAAACTCGGCAAAGGCTAAATGCCTAGGCCAATCTTCTTGAGTAGGTAGGATATAATGTCTAAGCATTTCTTCCACAATTTGGTTTGTACGCTCAGTCTGACCATCTGATTGAGGATGATACGCGGTGCTGAAAGCAGGGTCTACGCCTATCAGCTTCCTGACCTCAATCCAGAACTGGTTGTTAAAGGTCGCACCACGATCAGAGATGGTTACTTTAGACAGGCCATGGTATTTAAATACATGGTCAATGTATAATTCAGCAAATTCTTTAGCATCCATGGCTTCAATGCATGGGATTAGGTGAACCATCTTTGATAGACGATCCACGACCACACAGATAGAATCATAGCCATGCACACCGACTGGAAGCTTAACCACCAAATCCATGGTGACAGATTCCCAGCGGTACCCCGGTATAGACAGGGGATTAAGCAGCCCACCAGGTACCTGGCGTGACGCTTTGTTTCGCTGGCATGCATCACAGTTAGTCACATAGTGTCTAACGTCAGCACGCATGGTTTTCCACCAGAACACCCTACGCACACGTTCAAGGGTTTTGGTGATGCCCACATGGCCAGCATACTTAGCATCATGCATTTCGTGCAAGATATGCTCTCGTAGCTGGATATCATTAGGAACTATAATAGTACCCTTATCAAGGTGTCGCCACAGTCCCTCCTGGGTCATTTCCCACTCCTCATTGGGCTCAGCAAAGGCGGGATCAGTGCTATAGGCACTAATTAGCCAATCTGTGACCTGAGAAGGGTGACCAGGACACTCAGGGACCTGTGCCTCACAGTCATTAGAGACCGGGTCAGCCCACCTTAACCGCTTAGGCTCTGATGGCTTTAAAGCATCATCAGAGTCAGCATCATGGTCAGGGTCTGATCCAGCGGTAGGCTGCTGTTCGCTGCCTCCGCTGCCGCTGCCCAACGGTGTACCCGCACCGACGTCCTCCCCCTCCTGTAATCTCCGCTTCTGCTGCCTGGTCGTCACCAGGATTTTGTCAGTATCAGTCTTAGCCGTCGCTGAAGTTACTGGAATACGTGACAGTGGATCGGCAGGATTAATGTTGCCAGGTAGGTATTTAATGGTGTAATTAAATCGGGATAAGAACTCCAACCAGCGGCTCTGCCTACGGGACAGTGTAGACTGCGTAGGTAGGGCCTCTAGAGGGCGGTGATCAGTAAACAGGGTGAATGGCACTCCTTCAAGGTAGCACCGCCACTGTGTACACGCAGCAATAATGGCCAAAGTTTCCTGTTCCCCCGTGGTATAATTCATTTCAGCTTTTGACAGCTTACGTGAGTAATATGCCAGGGGGTAACCAGCCTGTGTCAATACTGCGCCAACACCCAAGAGTGAGGCGTCACAGTAGACTTCAAAGGGCTTGGTAATATCAGGCAACCGGAGCATAGGCACCTTCATAATAGCCTGCTTTAGAGCGTTGGAAGCATCTAACTGGGGTTTAGGCCATTGCGCCCAGTTAAAAGATTTGCCTTCAGGGCCAGTTAAATTAGTAAGTGGAACAGCAATGGAACTAAAATTACGCACAAATTTGCGTACATAATTAGCCATGCCAAGGAATGACTGCAGAGCTGTCAGGTTCGTAGGAACTGGCCAGTCTTTGATAGCAGTTACCTTGCTGGGGTCTACAGCTACACCATCTTTAGAGATGATGTGCCCCAGGAAAGGTAGAGACTCTTTCATGAATTCACATTTAGATAATTTAGCAAAATATTTATGTTGTCTCAGCAAACTGAATATTTCACGAAGGTGTGACAGGTGCTCCTGGATAGACTTGGACATGATTAAAATGTCATCAAGGTACACCAGAGCACACCGGTCAATCACCGTGGCAAATGCCTGGTTCATTGCCCGTTGAAATGTAGCGGGAGCATTGGTTAAACCAAAGCATAACACTTTATACTGATAGTGTCCCATGGGCGTCCTAAACGCAGTTTTAGGAATATCTTCATCAGGTATTCTGATTTGATGATAGCCAGCCTGGAGATCCAGGGAGGAAAATACAGTCATACCCGACAATTTATCAAATAAATCATCAATTCTGGGGAGAGGGTACTGATCACGTATAGTGAGCTTGTTAAGCTGGCGGTAGTCTACGCACATGCGTAGCTCACCGGATTTCTTCTTTACAAAAAGAACTGGTGCTGCAAATGGGGAGGAGCTAGGCTCTATCAGCCCTTTGGACAACATGTCAGTGACCTGTTTTTTAACTTCTTCCTGTTCTGGCTGGCTCATCCTATAACTGGGCCTGGCAGGAGGTTTAGCACCATCCTGCAGGGGTATAGAGTGCCCTACATCACGTGCAGGAGGTACCCCAGTGATAGGCTCAAACACATCAGAGAACTCCATAAGGAGGCTCTTTAACTGTGCCGCCTGCTCAGGGGGAACACCAGGTGGGTCTTGCAGGTTTTCATAAGAGACCAGTGCTACCACACCTGTGCCTCCATCTTTGAGCCACTTAGCAGCCGTCTTGGCAGACAGAGGGGTATAAACCACCTCAGGGCCGGACACTAGGAAACCAGGAGGAATAGCATAGGCTTCTTTTACAGGTTTTACAGTTCGTAGAGACTCAACTGTACAGTTAACTGACCCCTTCTTGCTTACCGCTGAAGGTAGTAAGGTAGGCTGGCCCTTAGGGGTCCGCAGGGTGAGAGACTTGTCGACATAGTCAAGCAAGGCCCCCTGCACAGTCAGCCAATCAGCACCAAGCAGAATGTCATACTCATGTACAAGCTCTGGCATCACAGTCAAGGTGCAGAAGCAGCTAAACTGTTGGATGGACAAGTGCACTTTGACATATTGTGTACAGTACACTGATTGATTATTAGCTACTTCATAACGAAGTGCCACAGGGTAATCATGCAGTCTCAACTTGTGTGTAGACACAAATGCTTCACTGATGAAGGAGTCATCAGCGCCACCATCAGCAAGGCAGAAGCATGCATGCTGACGGTCAAGGGTGCCAGCAAATCTGAATCTCACCTTGCCATCACGTCCCACCATACCCAGCACATGGGCCTGTTGATGCTGAGCCACAGGGGGAACAGCAGTCTTACATGGCACATCATTCAAAGCAGGACTACACAGTCTTGCTGACAGGGCAGGCAGGGACTCTACAGGGCAGGCAGGCAAAGAAGCTGTTGTTGAGTTAGCCTTGGGCACACTCATATCATCATCAGCTCCTACAACAGCAGCATCATGCAACAGTTGTTCAGATTGTACCACAGCACAGTCCTGGCTGGCTGGCTGGGCGACACCCTAACGGTTGGTGGCAATACGGGCGCTGCGGACACCACGGCGCATGCCCTGATCCCTAGGCCTAGAAGCCTTAGGTGGGGGCTGGGGCTCTGGCTCCTGGTCTGACTCAGAAGCACCAGACTCTGAAGGGGGCTTGGACTTGGCTTGGCCAGGCTTCTTGGCACCCTCAGGTGGGTTAGGATACCCAGACCTGCGCCGGGCCTCAATGGCCGTGAAGTGGCGGAAGGGGCATGGGTGGTTGGTCAGGTGGCCGGGATGGTTGCACTTGAAGCAGTATTGCCCAGGCAACAGGGGTTTCTTGGACCACAGCTCATCGTGTCTGGGCCTCTTGCCAGCACCACCAGAAACAGGGGGCTTAGAGCCACGCCTGCCGGGGTGGGCCTCACCTCCCAGGGCACTTGACGCCTGCACAGCATGAACACCAGAAGAACCAGCACCCTTAGCAGGTGTGGTGGTGGACAGCATGACCACGTTGCGCTGAGCCTGCTTAGCAGCCTCCATAGCCTGAGACAGTGTGGGGTCTTTAAAGTGAGCCAGGTCCTTAAGCACAGCAGGCTGTAGAGCTGAGCTGAGGCCCCTAGTGAACACCATGGCCAGCAGAGGCTGACACATGTTGTCGTTCCCTGCAAACAGCAGGTTATTCCTGAACTCAGTAATGTATTGACCCAGGAGCATTCCTGCGGTCATCTTGATGGCACCATCAAGCAGCTTAGTTCGGGCGACGTTACAGTCATCCCGCAGGTCGTCTCCTGTATACTCGCAGAATGCAGTACGCAGGTAAGACCAGTCGGGGACGTCAGCATACAAGGCAGCATAGGACTCCTTGATGGATGGATACCAGGTGTTGCGAGCAGCGCCAGTCAGGAAAGCAGGCAGTGTTGATGCAACATCAAGGCGGCAGCGTTCACAATGACGCTCAAGGTCGTCGCAGAACGCTAAGGCTCTACGATGGGTGCTGCTGCACGCATCAGTCCACTTGTCTGGACCAGGTATAGACCTTGAACCCAAAGACAAGGGAAGAGGCAAGGCCAGAGGCGAGGGACCCGTAGGGGCGGCTCGTCCTGGGCCTGCAGCACCTGCACCAGGCTGTCTAGTCGACGCAGGAGCAGCTGCCCTGCCTGCTAGATCTGGCCTGCGAGGTGGAAGAGGAGGCGACTTCACCTGAGACGTAATTGTCGACAGGGCTTGACGCAGGGCTTCATTCTCAGCCTGAATTTGCAGCTGTTGAGCCTCCAGCTCGAGGATGTAGTCCTCGTCCCCTCCGGTGTAGCGAGGGCGTTGCTCGTCCATCTCGCCTTCTTCCATATTGCCACCAGGGGTATCCTCTGGGTTATCGTTGTCAGGATGGTCATCAGGGGCTTTAGAGCCACCTGAGAAAGTCTCAACCACGGCGTTGAACTTCGCACGCAGCTGCGGATTAGTCCGAGCAGCCTCCAGGAGCTTATCTAGCATGTCGGGCTCTGAAGGAGTATTAGCAGGTGGTTCAGCTCCGGCGGGTGGCCCGCCATTGCCTGGATTGTCTGTCATGTTGCTGTACCGACGTCGGTCGGAAACCATTTGTAACGGCGTAGCCGCTGCCTTTAATCTTACAGTGTGAGCGGCATGTCCACTTAGAAATGTCCAACGCAGTCTCTACTATCCACACTCTCGCACAGCAACTGAGCCCAGGTTTAGAACGGGACCCTCGGGAGTCGAACCCGAATGGTGAGCTGGTAGCAGCCCACCATTGACCTCCTCAGTCACTCTGCTAAAGTGTGGTTTACGGATACGCATAAGCGCACCGTCACATGCGGGGGCAGGAGCCAGCCAGCCAGCTCCAGCCCATGCCCCGTCTCAGCTCCACACCCACGCAAGCACCTGCACAGCCTGGGCCAGCCCATGCGCCCTGCCCCCACCATCTCCCAGACCAACCACCCTCGCACCCATCACACCCATCACTTCTCAGAGGCTTAGCCAAGGCTTAGTGCTTGGTGTGCTTAGAGGATACCGCTTCTTGATGACAAAGCTTCTCCTAATGTTTTAGTTCTTTACGACGTCTTCACGATGTAAGTACTTTGCACTATAAAAAAAAATGCAGCCACCGCAGTGTGAAGGTGCCGGCTACCCCAACCTGGGGTAGCAAGCCTCTGGCTTTACCGCATGTCCCACCGCGACTGGGGCCACCGCAACCGCTACAGGCTACCCCTCCCATTGAACCACCAACCCCTTTTAACGATAAGGGACAACGGCTTTTCCGGACTCATTTCTGCACCGATTCACACGCGGATTGAGGCTGCGCTGAGGCACACGCTGAGCCGGTAGGGCATGTTGCCGGGTATCCGACCCTACCGAGCCTGCGGACTTGATGTACGTTGACCCAGTAGCAGTGAGTCCCTTTTTAACGCGATGGATAGTGCGCGATGTGTTAGGAGCCCGACCCCATGTCCAACATGATAACCAACATGCGCTGGCTCAGGGGCTTTGAAACTTGGAGGAGACCACAGTAGGAGCACAGCAGTGGCAGCTGCATCAATCCTTTGTGGATTAGGCTCCGAAAGGTGGGCAAACCCTCCTCCATGCTGCCCACTCTGCTGATGCTGGTCTCACGACCATCGAACTCAATCGAACTCTCCAGCCTTGCGGCACTGGTTAGGGAACTCACTGTGGACCCCCTGCCAAGTTCTCATCTATTGTTGACAATTATCAAGAGGGGTTTTAGGAGCTGGCGTGTGCACATGCCTGCAGGCATGGGCTTGTCCTCCAAATCCCACCCCTACAGACGGAAGGGGGGCCATGCTGCCCGCTGTGCGTGTTGTGCAACGTGTACGCCAGCTTACAGCACAGGCTGGGTGGAGATCCATGTGGAGGGGGAGGCAGCTTTCTACAGCTCCGGACGCAGCCACACAGCCATTGGCCAGGTCACAGCCATGATGTATGAAGTCATCAGGGCCTGCAGCAACCTGGAGCCTCAACAGGTTCCACTAACCCACAGAGCATGTGCTGAGGCTGCTGCAGCTGAGCATGCTGTGTGCCAGCGGCTGCGGGGGCAGGAGCCAGCCAGCCAGCTCCAGCCCATGCCCCGTCTCAGCTCCACACCCACGCAAGCACCTGCACAGCCTGGGCCAGCCCATGCGCCCTGCCCCCACCATCTCCCAGACCAACCACCCTCGCACCCATCACACCCATCACTTCTCAGAGGCTTAGCCAAGGCTTAGTGCTTGGTGTGCTTAGAGGATACCGCTTCTTGATGACAAAGCTTCTCCTAATGTTTTAGTTCTTTACGACGTCTTCACGATGTAAGTACTTTGCACTATAAAAAAAAATGCAGCCACCGCAGTGTGAAGGTGCCGGCTACCCCAACCTGGGGTAGCAAGCCTCTGGCTTTACCGCATGTCCCACCGCGACTGGGGCCACCGCAACCGCTACAGGCTACCCCTCCCATTGAACCACCAACCCCTTTTAACGATAAGGGACAACGGCTTTTCCGGACTCATTTCTGCACCGATTCACACGCGGATTGAGGCTGCGCTGAGGCACACGCTGAGCCGGTAGGGCATGTTGCCGGGTATCCGACCCTACCGAGCCTGCGGACTTGATGTACGTTGACCCAATAGCAGTGAGTCCCTTTTTAACGCGATGGATAGTGCGCGATGTGTTAGGAGCCCGACCCCATGTCCAACATGATAACCAACATGCGCTGGCTCAGGGGCTTTGAAACTTGGAGGAGACCACCGTAGGAGCACAGCAGTGGCAGCTGCATCAATCCTTTGTGGATTAGGCTCCGAAAGGTGGGCAAACCCTCCTCCATGCTGCCCACTCTGCTGATGCTGGTCTCACGACCATCGAACTCAATCGAACTCTCCAGCCTTGCGGCACTGGTTGGGGAACTCACTGTGGACCCCCTGCCAAGTTCTCATCTATTGTTGACAATTATCAAGAGGGGTTTTAGGAGCTGGCGTGTGCACATGCCTGCAGGCATGGGCTTGTCCTCCAAATCCCACCCCTACAGACGGAAGGGGGGCCATGCTGCCCGCTGTGCGTGTTGTGCAACGTGTACGCCAGCTTACAGCACAGGCTGGGTGGAGATCCATGTGGAGGGGGAGGCAGCTTTCTACAGCTCCGGACGCAGCCACACAGCCATTGGCCAGGTCACAGCCATGATGTATGAAGTCATCAAGGCCTGCAGCAACCTGGAGCCTCAACAGGTTCCACTAACCCACAGAGCATGTGCTGAGGCTGCTGCAGCTGAGCATGCTGTGTGCCAGCGGCTGCGGGGGCAGGAGCCAGCCAGCCAGCTCCAGCCCATGCCCCGTCTCAGCTCCACACCCACGCAAGCACCTGCACAGCCTGGGCCAGCCCATGCGCCCTGCCCCCACCATCTCCCAGACCAACCACCCTCGCACCCATCACACCCATCACTTCTCAGAGGCTTAGCCAAGGCTTAGTGCTTGGTGTGCTTAGAGGATACCGCTTCTTGATGACAAAGCTTCTCCTAATGTTTTAGTTCTTTACGCCGTCTTCACGATGTAAGTACTTTGCACTATAAAAAAAAAATGCAGCCACCGCAGTATGAAGGTGCCGGCTACCCAAACCTGGGGTAGCAAGCCTCTGGCTTTACCGCATGTCCCACCGCGACTGGGGCCACCGCAACCGCTACAGGCTACCCCTCCCATTGAACCACCAACCCCTTTTAACGATAAGGGACAACGGCTTTTCCGGACTCATTTCTGCACCGATTCACACGCGGATTGAGGCTGCGCTGAGGCACACGCTGAGCCGGTAGGGCATGTTGCTGGGTATCCGACCCTACCGAGCCTGCGGACTTGATGTACGTTGACCCAATAGCAGTGAGTCCCTTTTTAACGCGATGGATAGTGCGCGATGTGTTAGGAGCCCGACCCCATGTCCAACATGATAACCAACATGCGCTGGCTCAGGGGCTTTGAAACTTGGAGGAGACCACAGTAGGAGCACAGCAGTGGCAGCTGCATCAATCCTTTGTGGATTAGGCTCCGAAAGGTGGGCAAACCCTCCTCCATGCTGCCCACTCTGCTGATGCTGGTCTCACGACCATCGAACTCAATCGAACTCTCCAGCCTTGCGGCACTGGTTAGGGAACTCACTGTGGACCCCCTGCCAAGTTCTCATCTATTGTTGACAATTATCAAGAGGGGTTTTAGGAGCTGGCGTGTGCACATGCCTGCAGGCATGGGCTTGTCCTCCAAATCCCACCCCTACAGACGGAAGGGGGGCCATGCTGCCCGCTGTGCGTGTTGTGCAACGTGTACGCCAGCTGGCAGCACAGGCTGGGTGGAGATCCATGTGGAGGGGGAGGCAGCTTTCTACAGCTCCGGACGCAGCCACACAGCCATTGGCCAGGTCACAGCCATGATGTATGAAGTCATCAGGGCCTGCAGCAACCTGGAGCCTCAACAGGTTCCACTAACCCACAGAGCATGTGCTGAGGCTGCTGCAGCTGAGCATGCTGTGTGCCAGCGGCTGCGGGGGCAGGAGCCAGCCAGCCAGCTCCAGCCCATGCCCCGTCTCAGCTCCACACCCACGCAAGCACCTGCACAGCCTGGGCCAGCCCATGCGCCCTGCCCCCACCATCTCCCAGACCAACCACCCTCGCACCCATCACACCCATCACTTCTCAGAGGCTTAGCCAAGGCTTAGTGCTTGGTGTGCTTAGAGGATACCGCTTCTTGATGACAAAGCTTCTCCTAATGTTTTAGTTCTTTACGACGTCTTCACGATGTAAGTACTTTGCACTATAAAAAAAAATGCAGCCACCGCAGTGTGAAGGTGCCGGCTACCCCAACCTGGGGTAGCAAGCCTCTGGCTTTACCGCATGTCCCACCGCGACTGGGGCCACCGCAACCGCTACAGGCTACCCCTCCCATTGAACCACCAACCCCTTTTAACGATAAGGGACAACGGCTTTTCCGGACTCATTTCTGCACCGATTCACACGCGGATTGAGGCTGCGCTGAGGCACACGCTGAGCCGGTAGGGCATGTTGCCGGGTATCCGACCCTACCGAGCCTGCGGACTTGATGTACGTTGACCCAGTAGCAGTGAGTCCCTTTTTAACGCGATGGATAGTGCGCGATGTGTTAGGAGCCCGACCCCATGTCCAACATGATAACCAACATGCGCTGGCTCAGGGGCTTTGAAACTTGGAGGAGACCACCGTAGGAGCACAGCAGTGGCAGCTGCATCAATCCTTTGTGGATTAGGCTCCGAAAGGTGGGCAAACCCTCCTCCATGCTGCCCACTCTGCTGATGGTGGTCTCACGACCATCGAACTCAATCGAACTCTCCAGCCTTGCGGCACTGGTTGGGGAACTCACTGTGGACCCCCTGCCAAGTTCTCATCTATTGTTGACAATTATCAAGAGGGGTTTTAGGAGCTGGCGTGTGCACATGCCTGCAGGCATGGGCTTGTCCTCCAAATCCCACCCCTACAGACGGAAGGGGGGCCATGCTGCCCGCTGTGCGTGTTGTGCAACGTGTACGCCAGCTTACAGCACAGGCTGGGTGGAGATCCATGTGGAGGGGGAGGCAGCTTTCTACAGCTCCGGACGCAGCCACACAGCCATTGGCCAGGTCACAGCCATGATGTATGAAGTCATCAGGGCCTGCAGCAACCTGAAGCCTCAACAGGTTCCACTAACCCACAGAGCATGTGCTGAGGCTGCTGCAGCTGAGCATGCTGTGTGCCAGCGGCTGCGGGGGCAGGAGCCAGCCAGCCAGCTCCAGCCCATGCCCCGTCTCAGCTCCACACCCACGCAAGCACCTGCACAGCCTAGGCCAGCCCATGCGCCCTGCCCCCACCATCTCCCAGACCAACCACCCTCGCACCCATCACACCCATCACTTCTCAGAGGCTTAGCCAAGGCTTAGTGCTTGGTGTGCTTAGAGGATACCGCTTCTTGATGACAAAGCTTCTCCTAATGTTTTAGTTCTTTACGACGTCTTCACGATGTAAGTACTTTGCACTATAAAAAAAAAATGCAGCCACCGCAGTATGAAGGTGCCGGCTACCCCAACCTGGGGTAGCAAGCCTCTGGCTTTACCGCATGTCCCACCGCGACTGGGGCCACCGCAACCGCTACAGGCTACCCCTCCCATTGAACCACCAACCCCTTTTAACGATAAGGGACAACGGCTTTTCCGGACTCATTTCTGCACCGATTCACACGCGGATTGAGGCTGCGCTGAGGCACACGCTGAGCCGGTAGGGCATGTTGCTGGGTATCCGACCCTACCGAGCCTGCGGACTTGATGTACGTTGACCCAATAGCAGTGAGTCCTTTTTTAACGCGATGGATAGTGCGCGATGTGTTAGGAGCCCGACCCCATGTCCAACATGATAACCAACATGCGCTGGCTCAGGGGCTTTGAAACCTGGAGGAGACCACAGTAGGAGCACAGCAGTGGCAGCTGCATCAATCCTTTGTGGATTAGGCTCCGAAAGGTGGGCAAACCCTCCTCCATGCTGCCCACTCTGCTGATGCTGGTCTCACGACCATCGAACTCAATCGAACTCTCCAGCCTTGCGGCACTGGTTAGGGAACTCACTGTGGACCCCCTGCCAAGTTCTCATCTATTGTTGACAATTATCAAGAGGGGTTTTAGGAGCTGGCGTGTGCACATGCCTGCAGGCATGGGCTTGTCCTCCAAATCCCACCCCTACAGACGGAAGGGGGGCCATGCTGCCCGCTGTGCGTGTTGTGCAACGTGTACGCCAGCTGGCAGCACAGGCTGGGTGGAGATCCATGTGGAGGGGGAGGCAGCTTTCTACAGCTCCGGACGCAGCCACACAGCCATTGGCCAGGTCACAGCCATGATGTATGAAGTCATCAGGGCCTGCAGCAACCTGGAGCCTCAACAGGTTCCACTAACCCACAGAGCATGTGCTGAGGCTGCTGCAGCTGAGCATGTTGTGTGCCAGCGGCTGCGGGGGCAGGAGCCAGCCAGCCAGCTCCAGCCCATGCCCCGTCTCAGCTCCACACCCACGCAAGCACCTGCACAGCCTGGGCCAGCCCATGCGCCCTGCCCCCACCATCTCCCAGACCAACCACCCTCGCACCCATCACACCCATCACTTCTCAGAGGCTTAGCCAAGGCTTAGTGCTTGGTGTGCTTAGAGGATACCGCTTCTTGATGACAAAGCTTCTCCTAATGTTTTAGTTCTTTACGACGTCTTCACGATGTAAGTACTTTGCACTATAAAAAAAAATGCAGCCACCGCAGTGTGAAGGTGCCGGCTACCCCAACCTGGGGTAGCAAGCCTCTGGCTTTACCGCATGTCCCACCGCGACTGGGGCCACCGCAACCGCTACAGGCTACCCCTCCCATTGAACCACCAACCCCTTTTAACGATAAGGGACAACGGCTTTTCCGGACTCATTTCTGCACCGATTCACACGCGGATTGAGGCTGCGCTGAGGCACACGCTGAGCCGGTAGGGCATGTTGCCGGGTATCCGACCCTACCGAGCCTGCGGACTTGATGTACGTTGACCCAGTAGCAGTGAGTCCCTTTTTAACGCGATGGATAGTGCGCGATGTGTTAGGAGCCCGACCCCATGTCCAACATGATAACCAACATGCGCTGGCTCAGGGGCTTTGAAACTTGGAGGAGACCACAGTAGGAGCACAGCAGTGGCAGCTGCATCAATCCTTTGTGGATTAGGCTCCGAAAGGTGGGCAAACCCCCCTCCATGCTGCCCACTCTGCTGATGCTGGTCTCACGACCATCGAACTCAATCGAACTCTCCAGCCTTGCGGCACTGGTTAGGGAACTCACTGTGGACCCCCTGCCAAGTTCTCATCTATTGTTGACAATTATCAAGAGGGGTTTTAGGAGCTGGCGTGTGCACATGCCTGCAGGCATGGGCTTGTCCTCCAAATCCCACCCCTACAGACGGAAGGGGGGCCATGCTGCCCGCTGTGCGTGTTGTGCAACGTGTACGCCAGCTGGCAGCACAGGCTGGGTGGAGATCCATGTGGAGGGGGAGGCAGCTTTCTACAGCTCCGGACGCAGCCACACAGCCATTGGCCAGGTCACAGCCATGATGTATGAAGTCATCAGGGCCTGCAGCAACCTGGAGCCTCAACAGGTTCCACTAACCCACAGAGCATGTGCTGAGGCTGCTGCAGCTGAGCATGCTGTGTGCCAGCGGCTGCGGGGGCAGGAGCCAGCCAGCCAGCTCCAGCCCATGCCCCGTCTCAGCTCCACACCCACGCAAGCACCTGCACAGCCTGGGCCAGCCCATGCGCCCTGCCCCCACCATCTCCCAGACCAACCACCCTCGCACCCATCACACCCATCACTTCTCAGAGGCTTAGCCAAGGCTTAGTGCTTGGTGTGCTTAGAGGATACCGCTTCTTGATGACAAAGCTTCTCCTAATGTTTTAGTTCTTTACGACGTCTTCACGATGTAAGTACTTTGCACTATAAAAAAAATGCAGCCACCGCAGTGTGAAGGTGCCGGCTACCCCAACCTGGGGTAGCAAGCCTCTGGCTTTACCGCATGTCCCACCGCGACTGGGGCCACCGCAACCGCTACAGGCTACCCCTCCCATTGAACCACCAACCCCTTTTAACGATAAGGGACAACGGCTTTTCCGGACTCATTTCTGCACCGATTCACACGCGGATTGAGGCTGCGCTGAGGCACACGCTGAGCCGGTAGGGCATGTTGCCGGGTATCCGACCCTACCGAGCCTGCGGACTTGATGTACGTTGACCCAGTAGCAGTGAGTCCCTTTTTAACGCGATGGATAGTGCGCGATTTGTTAGGAGCCCGACCCCATGTCCAACATGATAACCAACATGCGCTGGCTCAGGGGCTTTGAAACTTGGAGGAGACCACAGTAGGAGCACAGCAGTGGCAGCTGCATCAATCCTTTGTGGATTAGGCTCCGAAAGGTGGGCAAACCCTCCTCCATGCTGCCCACTCTGCTGATGCTGGTCTCACGACCATCGAACTCAATCGAACTCTCCAGCCTTGCGGCACTGGTTAGGGAACTCACTGTGGACCCCCTGCCAAGTTCTCATCTATTGTTGACAATTATCAAGAGGGGTTTTAGGAGCTGGCGTGTGCACATGCCTGCAGGCATGGGCTTGTCCTCCAAATCCCACCCCTACAGACGGAAGGGGGGCCATGCTGCCCGCTGTGCGTGTTGTGCAACGTGTACGCCAGCTTACAGCACAGGCTGGGTGGAGATCCATGTGGAGGGGGAGGCAGCTTTCTACAGCTCCGGACGCAGCCACACAGCCATTGGCCAGGTCACAGCCATGATGTATGAAGTCATCAGGGCCTGCAGCAACCTGGAGCCTCAACAGGTTCCACTAACCCACAGAGCATGTGCTGAGGCTGCTGCAGCTGAGCATGCTGTGTGCCAGCGGCTGCGGGGGCAGGAGCCAGCCAGCCAGCTCCAGCCCATGCCCCGTCTCAGCTCCACACCCACGCAAGCACCTGCACAGCCTGGGCCAGCCCATGCGCCCTGCCCCCACCATCTCCCAGACCAACCACCCTCGCACCCATCACACCCATCACTTCTCAGAGGCTTAGCCAAGGCTTAGTGCTTGGTGTGCTTAGAGGATACCGCTTCTTGATGACAAAGCTTCTCCTAATGTTTTAGTTCTTTACGACGTCTTCACGATGTAAGTACTTTGCACTATAAAAAAAATGCAGCCACCGCAGTGTGAAGGTGCCGGCTACCCCAACCTGGGGTAGCAAGCCTCTGGCTTTACCGCATGTCCCACCGCGACTGGGGCCACCGCAACCGCTACAGGCTACCCCTCCCATTGAACCACCAACCCCTTTTAACGATAAGGGACAACGGCTTTTCCGGACTCATTTCTGCACCGATTCACACGCGGATTGAGGCTGCGCTGAGGCACACGCTGAGCCGGTAGGGCATGTTGCCGGGTATCCGACCCTACCGAGCCTGCGGACTTGATGTACGTTGACCCAGTAGCAGTGAGTCCCTTTTTAACGCGATGGATAGTGCGCGATTTGTTAGGAGCCCGACCCCATGTCCAACATGATAACCAACATGCGCTGGCTCAGGGGCTTTGAAACTTGGAGGAGACCACAGTAGGAGCACAGCAGTGGCAGCTGCATCAATCCTTTGTGGATTAGGCTCCGAAAGGTGGGCAAACCCTCCTCCATGCTGCCCACTCTGCTGATGCTGGTCTCACGACCATCGAACTCAATCGAACTCTCCAGCCTTGCGGCACTGGTTAGGGAACTCACTGTGGACCCCCTGCCAAGTTCTCATCTATTGTTGACAATTATCAAGAGGGGTTTTAGGAGCTGGCGTGTGCACATGCCTGCAGGCATGGGCTTGTCCTCCAAATCCCACCCCTACAGACGGAAGGGGGGCCATGCTGCCCGCTGTGCGTGTTGTGCAACGTGTACGCCAGCTTACAGCACAGGCTGGGTGGAGATCCATGTGGAGGGGGAGGCAGCTTTCTACAGCTCCGGACGCAGCCACACAGCCATTGGCCAGGTCACAGCCATGATGTATGAAGTCATCAGGGCCTGCAGCAACCTGGAGCCTCAACAGGTTCCACTAACCCACAGAGCATGTGCTGAGGCTGCTGCAGCTGAGCATGCTGTGTGCCAGCGGCTGCGGGGGCAGGAGCCAGCCAGCCAGCTCCAGCCCATGCCCCGTCTCAGCTCCACACCCACGCAAGCACCTGCACAGCCTAGGCCAGCCCATGCGCCCTGCCCCCACCATCTCCCAGACCAACCACCCTCGCACCCATCACACCCATCACTTCTCAGAGGCTTAGCCAAGGCTTAGTGCTTGGTGTGCTTAAAGGATACCGCTTCTTGATGACAAAGCTTCTCCTAATGTTTTAGTTCTTTACGACGTCTTCACGATGTAAGTACTTTGCACTATTAAAAAAAAATGCAGCCACCGCAGTATGAAGGTGCCGGCTACCCCAACCTGGGGTAGCAAGCCTCTGGCTTTACCGCATGTCCCACCGCGACTGGGGCCACCGCAACCGCTACAGGCTACCCCTCCCATTGAACCACCAACCCCTTTTAACGATAAGGGACAACGGCTTTTCCGGACTCATTTCTGCACCGATTCACACGCGGATTGAGGCTGCGCTGAGGCACACGCTGAGCCGGTAGGGCATGTTGCCGGGTATCCGACCCTACCGAGCCTGCGGACTTGATGTACGTTGACCCAGTAGCAGTGAGTCCCTTTTTAACGCGATGGATAGTGCGCGATTTGTTAGGAGCCCGACCCCATGTCCAACATGATAACCAACATGCGCTGGCTCAGGGGCTTTGAAACTTGGAGGAGACCACAGTAGGAGCACAGCAGTGGCAGCTGCATCAATCCTTTGTGGATTAGGCTCCGAAAGGTGGGCAAACCCTCCTCCATGCTGCCCACTCTGCTGATGCTGGTCTCACGACCATCGAACTCAATCGAACTCTCCAGCCTTGCGGCACTGGTTAGGGAACTCACTGTGGACCCCCTGCCAAGTTCTCATCTATTGTTGACAATTATCAAGAGGGGTTTTAGGAGCTGGCGTGTGCACATGCCTGCAGGCATGGGCTTGTCCTCCAAATCCCACCCCTACAGACGGAAGGGGGGCCATGCTGCCCGCTGTGCGTGTTGTGCAACGTGTACGCCAGCTTACAGCACAGGCTGGGTGGAGATCCATGTGGAGGGGGAGGCAGCTTTCTACAGCTCCGGACGCAGCCACACAGCCATTGGCCAGGTCACAGCCATGATGTATGAAGTCATCAGGGCCTGCAGCAACCTGGAGCCTCAACAGGTTCCACTAACCCACAGAGCATGTGCTGAGGCTGCTGCAGCTGAGCATGCTGTGTGCCAGCGGCTGCGGGGGCAGGAGCCAGCCAGCCAGCTCCAGCCCATGCCCCGTCTCAGCTCCACACCCACGCAAGCACCTGCACAGCCTAGGCCAGCCCATGCGCCCTGCCCCCACCATCTCCCAGACCAACCACCCTCGCACCCATCACACCCATCACTTCTCAGAGGCTTAGCCAAGGCTTAGTGCTTGGTGTGCTTAGAGGATACCGCTTCTTGATGACAAAGCTTCTCCTAATGTTTTAGTTCTTTACGACGTCTTCACGATGTAAGTACTTTGCACTATTAAAAAAAAATGCAGCCACCGCAGTGTGAAGGTGCCGGCTACCCCAACCTGGGGTAGCAAGCCTCTGGCTTTACCGCATGTCCCACCGCGACTGGGGCCACCGCAACCGCTACAGGCTACCCCTCCCATTGAACCACCAACCCCTTTTAACGATAAGGGACAACGGCTTTTCCGGACTCATTTCTGCACCGATTCACACGCGGATTGAGGCTGCGCTGAGGCACACGCTGAGCCGGTAGGGCATGTTGCCGGGTATCCGACCCTACCGAGCCTGCGGACTTGATGTACGTTGACCCAATAGCAGTGAGTCCCTTTTTAACGCGATGGATAGTGCGCGATGTGTTAGGAGCCCGACCCCATGTCCAACATGATAACGAACATGCGCTGGCTCAGGGGCTTTGAAACTTGGAGGAGACCACAGTAGGAGCACAGCAGTGGCAGCTGCATCAATCCTTTGTGGATTAGGCTCCGAAAGGTGGGCAAACCCTCCTCCATGCTGCCCACTCTGCTGATGCTGGTCTCACGACCATCGAACTCAATCGAACTCTCCAGCCTTGCGGCACTGGTTAGGGAACTCACTGTGGACCCCCTCCCAAGTTCTCATCTATTGTTGACAATTATCAAGAGGGGTTTTAGGAGCTGGCGTGTGCACATGCCTGCAGGCATGGGCTTGTCCTCCAAATCCCACCCCTACAGACGGAAGGGGGGCCATGCTGCCCGCTGTGCGTGTTGTGCAACGTGTACGCCAGCTTACAGCACAGGCTGGGTGGAGATCCATGTGGAGGGGGAGGCAGCTTTCTACAGCTCCGGACGCAGCCACACAGCCATTGGCCAGGTCACAGCCATGATGTATGAAGTCATCAGGGCCTGCAGCAACCTGGAGCCTCAACAGGTTCCACTAACCCACAGAGCATGTGCTGAGGCTGCTGCAGCTGAGCATGCTGTGTGCCAGCGGCTGCGGGGGCAGGAGCCAGCCAGCCAGCTCCAGCCCATGCCCCGTCTCAGCTCCACACCCACGCAAGCACCTGCACAGCCTAGGCCAGCCCATGCGCCCTGCCCCCACCATCTCCCAGACCAACCACCCTCGCACCCATCACACCCATCACTTCTCAGAGGCTTAGCCAAGGCTTAGTGCTTGGTGTGCTTAAAGGATACCGCTTCTTGATGACAAAGCTTCTCCTAATGTTTTAGTTCTTTACGACGTCTTCACGATGTAAGTACTTTGCACTATTAAAAAAAAATGCAGCCACCGCAGTATGAAGGTGCCGGCTACCCCAACCTGGGGTAGCAAGCCTCTGGCTTTACCGCATGTCCCACCGCGACTGGGGCCACCGCAACCGCTACAGGCTACCCCTCCCATTGAACCACCAACCCCTTTTAACGATAAGGGACAACGGCTTTTCCGGACTCATTTTTGCACCGATTCACACGCGGATTGAGGCTGCGCTGAGGCACACGCTGAGCCGGTAGGGCATGTTGCCGGGTATCCGACCCTACCGAGCCTGCGGACTTGATGTACGTTGACCCAGTAGCAGTGAGTCCCTTTTTAACGCGATGGATAGTGCGCGATGTGTTAGGAGCCCGACCCCATGTCCAACATGATAACCAACATGCGCTGGCTCAGGGGCTTTGAAACTTGGAGGAGACCACCGTAGGAGCACAGCAGTGGCAGCTGCATCAATCCTTTGTGGATTAGGCTCCGAAAGGTGGGCAAACCCTCCTCCATGCTGCCCACTCTGCTGATGCTGGTCTCACGACCATCGAACTCAATCGAACTCTCCAGCCTTGCGGCACTGGTTGGGGAACTCACTGTGGACCCCCTGCCAAGTTCTCATCTATTGTTGACAATTATCAAGAGGGGTTTTAGGAGCTGGCGTGTGCACATGCCTGCAGGCATGGGCTTGTCCTCCAAATCCCACCCCTACAGACGGAAGGGGGGCCATGCTGCCCGCTGTGCGTGTTGTGCAACGTGTACGCCAGCTGGCAGCACAGGCTGGGTGGAGATCCATGTGGAGGGGGAGGCAGCTTTCTACAGCTCCGGACGCAGCCACACAGCCATTGGCCAGGTCACAGCCATGATGTATGAAGTCATCAGGGCCTGCAGCAACCTGGAGCCTCAACAGGTTCCACTAACCCACAGAGCATGTGCTGAGGCTGCTGCAGCTGAGCATGCTGTGTGCCAGCGGCTGCGGGGGCAGGAGCCAGCCAGCCAGCTCCAGCCCATGCCCCGTCTCAGCTCCACACCCACGCAAGCACCTGCACAGCCTAGGCCAGCCCATGCGCCCTGCCCCCACCATCTCCCAGACCAACCACCCTCGCACCCATCACACCCATCACTTCTCAGAGGCTTAGCCAAGGCTTAGTGCTTGGTGTGCTTAGAGGATACCGCTTCTTGATGACAAAGCTTCTCCTAATGTTTTAGTTCTTTACGACGTCTTCACGATGTAAGTACTTTGCACTATAAAAAAAAAAATGCAGCCACCGCAGTGTGAAGGTGCCGGCTACCCCAACCTGGGGTAGCAAGCCTCTGGCTTTACCGCATGTCCCACCGCGACTGGGGCCACCGCAACCGCTACAGGCTACCCCTCCCATTGAACCACCAACCCCTTTTAACGATAAGGGACAACGGCTTTTCCGGACTCATTTCTGCACCGATTCACACGCGGATTGAGGCTGCGCTGAGGCACACGCTGAGCCGGTAGGGCATGTTGCTGGGTATCCGACCCTACCGAGCCTGCGGACTTGATGTACGTTGACCCAATAGCAGTGAGTCCCTTTTTAACGCGATGGATAGTGCGCGATGTGTTAGGAGCCCGACCCCATGTCCAACATGATAACCAACATGCGCTGGCTCAGGGGCTTTGAAACTTGGAGGAGACCACAGTAGGAGCACAGCAGTGGCAGCTGCATCAATCCTTTGTGGATTAGGCTCCGAAAGGTGGGCAAACCCTCCTCCATGCTGCCCACTCTGCTGATGCTGGTCTCACGACCATCGAACTCAATCGAACTCTCCAGCCTTGCGGCACTGGTTAGGGAACTCACTGTGGACCCCCTGCCAAGTTCTCATCTATTGTTGACAATTATCAAGAGGGGTTTTAGGAGCTGGCGTGTGCACATGCCTGCAGGCATGGGCTTGTCCTCCAAATCCCACCCCTACAGACGGAAGGGGGGCCATGCTGCCCGTTGTGCGTGTTGTGCAACGTGTACGCCAGCTGGCAGCACAGGCTGGGTGGAGATCCATGTGGAGGGGGAGGCAGCTTTCTACAGCTCCGGACGCAGCCACACAGCCATTGGCCAGGTCACAGCCATGATGTATGAAGTCATCAGGGCCTGCAGCAACCTGGAGCCTCAACAGGTTTCACTAACCCACAGAGCATGTGCTGAGGCTGCTGCAGCTGAGCATGCTGTGTGCCAGCGGCTGCGGGGGCAGGAGCCAGCCAGCCAGCTCCAGCCCATGCCCCGTCTCAGCTCCACACCCACGCAAGCACCTGCACAGCCTGGGCCAGCCCATGCGCCCTGCCCCCACCATCTCCCAGACCAACCACCCTCGCACCCATCACACCCATCACTTCTCAGAGGCTTAGCCAAGGCTTAGTGCTTGGTGTGCTTAGAGGATACCGCTTCTTGATGACAAAGCTTCTCCTAATGTTTTAGTTCTTTACGACGTCTTCACGATGTAAGTACTTTGCACTATAAAAAAAATGCAGCCACCGCAGTGTGAAGGTGCCGGCTACCCCAACCTGGGGTAGCAAGCCTCTGGCTTTACCGCATGTCCCACCGCGACTGGGGCCACCGCAACCGCTACAGGCTACCCCTCCCATTGAAGCACCAACCCCTTTTAACGATAAGGGACAACGGCTTTTCCGGACTCATTTCTGCACCGATTCACACGCGGATTGAGGCTGCGCTAAGGCACACGCTGAGCCGGTAGGGCATGTTGCCGGGTATCCGACCCTACCGAGCCTGCGGACTTGATGTACGTTGACCCAGTAGCAGTGAGTCCCTTTTTAACGCGATGGATAGTGCGCGATGTGTTAGGAGCCCGACCCCATGTCCAACATGATAACCAACATGCGCTGGCTCAGGGGCTTTGAAACTTGGAGGAGACCACCGTAGGAGCACAGCAGTGGCAGCTGCATCAATCCTTTGTGGATTAGGCTCCGAAAGGTGGGCAAACCCTCCTCCATGCTGCCCACTCTGCTGATGCTGGTCTCACGACCATCGAACTCAATCGAACTCTCCAGCCTTGCGGCACTGGTTGGGGAACTCACTGTGGACCCCCTGCCAAGTTCTCATCTATTGTTGACAATTATCAAGAGGGGTTTTAGGAGCTGGCGTGTGCACATGCCTGCAGGCATGGGCTTGTCCTCCAAATACCACCCCTACAGACGGAAGGGGGGCCATGCTGCCCGCTGTGCGTGTTGTGCAACGTGTACGCCAGCTTACAGCACAGGCTGGGTGGAGATCCATGTGGAGGGGGAGGCAGCTTTCTACAGCTCCGGACGCAGCCACACAGCCATTGGCCAGGTCACAGCCATGATGTATGAAGTCATCAGGGCCTGCAGCAACCTGAAGCCTCAACAGGTTCCACTAACCCACAGAGCATGTGCTGAGGCTGCTGCAGCTGAGCATGCTGTGTGCCAGCGGCTGCGGGGGCAGGAGCCAGCCAGCCAGCTCCAGACCATGCCCCGTCTCAGCTCCACACCCACGCAAGCACCTGCACAGCCTAGGCCAGCCCATGCGCCCTGCCCCCACCATCTCCCAGACCAACCACCCTCGCACCCATCACACCCATCACTTCTCAGAGGCTTAGCCAAGGCTTAGTGCTTGGTGTGCTTAAAGGATACCGCTTCTTGATGACAAAGCTTCTCCTAATGTTTTAGTTCTTTACGACGTCTTCACGATGTAAGTACTTTGCACTATAAAAAAAAAATGCAGCCACCGCAGTATGAAGGTGCCGGCTACCCCAACCTGGGGTAGCAAGCCTCTGGCTTTACCGCATGTCCCACCGCGACTGGGGCCACCGCAACCGCTACAGGCTACCCCTCCCATTGAACCACCAACCCCTTTTAACGATAAGGGACAACGGCTTTTCCGGACTCATTTCTGCACCGATTCACACGCGGATTGAGGCTGCGCTGAGGCACACGCTGAGCCGGTAGGGCATGTTGCCGGGTATCCGACCCTACCGAGCCTGCGGACTTGATGTACGTTGACCCAGTAGCAGTGAGTCCCTTTTTAACGCGATGGATAGTGCGCGATGTGTTAGGAGCCCGACCCCATGTCCAACATGATAACCAACATGCGCTGGCTCAGGGGCTTTGAAACTTGGAGGAGACCACAGTAGGAGCACAGCAGTGGCAGCTGCATCAATCCTTTGTGGATTAGGCTCCGAAAGGTGGGCAAACCCTCCTCCATGCTGCCCACTCTGCTGATGCTGGTCTCACGACCATCGAACTCAATCGAACTCTCCAGCCTTGCGGCACTGGTTAGGGAACTCACTGTGGACCCCCTGCCAAGTTCTCATCTATTGTTGACAATTATCAAGAGGGGTTTTAGGAGCTGGCGTGTGCACATGCCTGCAGGCATGGGCTTGTCCTCCAAATCCCACCCCTACAGACGGAAGGGGGGCCATGCTGCCCGCTGTGCGTGTTGTGCAACGTGTACGCCAGCTGGCAGCACAGGCTGGGTGGAGATCCATGTGGAGGGGGAGGCAGCTTTCTACAGCTCCGGACGCAGCCACACAGCCATTGGCCAGGTCACAGCCATGATGTATGAAGTCATCAGGGCCTGCAGCAACCTGGAGCCTCAACAGGTTCCACTAACCCACAGAGCATGTGCTGAGGCTGCTGCAGCTGAGCATGCTGTGTGCCAGCGGCTGCGGGAACAGGAGCCAGCCAGCCAGCTCCAGCCCATGCCCCGTCTCAGCTCCACACCCACGCAAGCACCTGCACAGCCTGGGCCAGCCCATGCGCCCTGCCCCCACCATCTCCCAGACCAACCACCCTCGCACCCATCACACCCATCACTTCTCAGAGGCTTAGCCAAGGCTTAGTGCTTGGTGTGCTTAGAGGATACCGCTTCTT
>JASKMD010000027.1:501572-531454 GCA_030144725.1 Haematococcus lacustris | reverse complement strand
CCAGCCAGCACCACCCAGCCCTGCCGGCACTGCTGCACCTACCGGGGCTCTCCATCCTCACTAGGCCTGCCACCAACCCTGTGACCTCACCTGCCGTGGAGCAACAGCCCATCATGTGAGTGCCCCTGCTGGATGATGGGCTTACTTGGCAAGCCAGCTGAACAACATCAGTTGCACACTCAGGTTGCAGCCTGTTTCCACCCATTCCACCTAGCACCCTTGTGAAAGCACCACTCGTCACACTCCTGTGTGTGGTTTCATGCAGACACACCACTGAGGAGCAGGACGAGCAGACCATGCCCCCAAGCATGCCCAAGCAGCAGCAGGACTGGGCCACCGCAAGGTGCGCTTTACACTCCTTAGCCCTGACCTGCACCAGCCCTGCCTTGCACCAGCCTTGCCCTGACCTGCACCAGCCTTGCCCTTTGGCTGCAGGTCAATTGCTGCTGAAGTTCTCCAGCAGATACAGCAAGTACCCACACTGTTGCGCCTTCTGCGGTCACAACCTGATAGCAAGGTGATGCTACAGTTGTCAACACTGCAAGATGCTTCGAGGTCAATACGCCGGAATACAGCATGCCATCAGCCTCCATGCAGCCACTCATCCAGCCCCAGCCTCAACATGAGCCTAGCCCCAGCCCCAACCCCAGCCCCCACCCCAACCCCCATGCCAGCCCCTGCCCTGGTCCCCACTCCTCCCCTCATCCCAGCCCTCGCCACAACCTCAGCCCTCATCGCAGCCCCCGCACCAGCCCTCACCCCAGCCCCCCGGGCTGCCCCAGTCCCTGCCCCTGCCCCAGCTGCAGCCCTAGCCCCGACCCCTGCCCCTGGCACGACCAAAATCTGGCCTGTCTGCAGGCCATCAGCCCTGCTGAACGAAGCAGGTGGCTGTGCGAGGTGGAGGCAACCTTGTCACCCAGCACCATACAGTTCCTCAGAGTGAGGGGGGCTGCCAAAGCTGCAGCATGTTGCTGCCCCCCTCACTCCCCCTCCCCACACATGCCTTTGCATCATCCATCCCCACACATGCCAGTACCCACACATGCCTCCCTCACATGCCTCCCTCACATGCCTCCCTCACATCCCCACACATCCCCACACATGCCTCCCTCACATACCCACACATGCCTCCCTCACATGCCTCCCTCACATGCCTCCCACACATGCCTCCCACACATGCCTCCCACACATGCCTCCCTCACATCCCCACACATGCCTCCCACACATGCCCCCCTCACTCCCCCTCCCCACACATGCCAGTACCCACACATGCCTTTGCATCATCCATCCCCGGCTCTATGAGCATGCACAGCTGCTTCTTTCCTGCTGCAGGGATCCAGGTTGAGTGGTCACAGACTGCATGTGCATGTGCCCAATGCATGACCCCCGCACCAAGGGGTGTGTGTATGAGGCCCTCCATCCTTTGTAGCCATGCCCATGTTCGATCAGAAGAGGGATGACAAGCATTGGGACGATGAGTGCCTCACCCTTCTGTGCTCATTTGCACCAGACAGCGTGATGCAGTTGTGCACCTTGGGCAAGAAGCTGAGCGTGAAGATGTTAAACGAGTATTGCAAGGCAGTGGGGTTGTGTGTGCCAGTCGGCACCTTGCGTGCTGAGTTACGGTACATGGTGCTGGAGCATCTAAATGGGCAGGCAGAGTGCGACTGAGCTGGCTGTGGCTCCATGCGTAAAGTGTACCGCAGCGAAGAACTCTGCATCCTGCGTTGTGGGTGTTGTGAAGCAGCATTACAAAGGCCCATTGCGCAGAGCGAAACCGTTCGCGTGCCTGGCAGACTGCCGGTCACCGTAGGGTGCCAGCAGCTCGGGCGCGCAGGCGCAAGCGCAACGCAAAGGTAAGGCGTTCCGCGTTAAAATGACAACTCAACTCTCACCAGGCACGCCGCAAAGTCAAATGTCCCTTACGTGGTGGTTCAATGGGAGGGGTAGCCTACAGTGCCAGCTTCTGGCCACTGGCCGCAATGCTTGCACTGGCGCGGCACGATCAAACCAACACCTGTGGAGGTGTGTGCGAATGAAAAGCATCCTTCGTTCCAGTGCAGGTGCAGTCGTCCACTTCTGGTTGTCTACCCCAATAGCATCGCAGGTCATGTGAGCATATCATTAAGCACTATTGGCTTGTAACGTGAAGCTCATGGTGCGTTAAGGTGCGGTAACCTTGGGAACATGTTGCACTTGCACGTGATGTGTTGAGTGAAGCACCACATGAGGCACTGCGCTGGCTTGCATCAGAGTTTGCATGCGGAACAAAGCGTATCTAAAGCGTGCGGCGACAACAAGCTGGCACATGTCTTGCACACTGTTGGGCCTCATGCAAATGAAGCTGGGCACAGAATCATTGAACGCATGGCCTACCCATGTACCGGCTTGAGGCTCGACCGTCACTGGCTACCCCTCCCATTGAACCACCACGTAAGGGACATTTGACTTTGTGGCGCGCCTGGTGAGAGTTGAGTTGTCATTTTAACGCGAAATGCCTCATCTCTGCGCCGCGCTTGCGCCTGCGCGCCCGAGCTGCTGGCACCCACGGTGACCGGCAGTCTGCCAGGCACGCGAACGGTTCCGCTGTGCGCGATGGGCTTTTTAAGTGCTGCCTAACAACACCCACAAAGCGGGATGCAGAGTTCTCCGCTGCGGTACACTTTACGCATGGAGCCCAGTTTTCTCAACATCATCTTACACAGCCTCCCCCTCCACATGAATCTCCACCCAGCCAGTGCTGGCAGCTGGCGTAGACCTCACACAACACGCACAGCGGGCAGCCTGGCCCCCCTGCCGTTTGTAGGAGTGGTATTTGGATGTCGGCATGCTGCAGACATGTGCACACGCCATCTTCTAAAACCCCTCTTGGGAAATCTTGGGAAGAGTTGAGACTTTGGCAGGGGGTTCACAGTGAGTTCCCTAGCCAGTGACGCAAGGCTGGAGAGTTTGATTTAGTTTGATGGTTGTCAAACGGGCATCAGCAGAGTGGGCAGCATGGAGGAGGTTTATCCCACCTTTATGGAGCCTAATCAACAAATGATTGATGCAGTTGCCACTGCTGTGCTCATGCCGTGGTCTCCTCCTAGTTTCAGAGCCCCTGAGCCTAGTTTCGTCGCCTCAGAGCCAGCGCATGTGGGTTACTATGTTGGACATGAGGTCGGGCTCCTCGCACATCGCGCACTAACCATCGCGTTTAACAAGGACTCACTACTACTGGGTCAACGTACATCACGTCCGCAGGCTCGGTAGGGTCGGATACCCGGCAACATGCCCGACCAGCTCAGCGTGTGGCTCAGCGCGGCCTCATTACGACGCTTCAATCCGCGTGTAAATCCGTGCAGAAATGAGTCCGGAAAAGCCGTTGTCTCTTATCGTTAGGGGGGTTGGTGGTTCAATGGGAGGGGTAGCCCACTGCTAAGTAACCTCATGGCTCAGAAGCGCAGAATCTTTTACCCAGACAATCCGGGTCATAGCTGCCCTGCCTGCATCAAAATGCAATGGGGTAGGCAAGTTGACAAGAGAAGCACGGCTCACGCTGTCGAACGGAGCCACACATTACAAGACGTTGTAGTGCCGTGAGCGGTGGATGCAGCTCTTGCAGCTTTTGCAGCTTTCATGTACACCGCAGCCCCCGGGAAGTCAGCAGCAGAGACCACTAGTGGGGGCCCAAGCTCCCCTCTCTTCCCACGAGGTGATAGAAGGCAAGTGAGCCTTGAGATGATGTTCTCGTGATGAGATGGGGACTAGAGTTTGTAGTAGTAGGATCCCAGAACCCATTTCACACCCCTCATGCCCTTCTCCCTAACTAACTTTCCAACCTTTCCCCTTTAAACATCCCCTTCTCCCTCCCTTACCCCCCCCTCTCCCTCTCCTTCCTCCCCTCCCCACCTCAGCGACCTGGTGCTGGTTGACTATACCAATTCCTGTCTGACGTTGCCTCCCATCTCTCTGCCAGCCAGCTGCTGGATGTGCGAAGAAAGTAAGTTAGTCGCGAGAGTGAGAATCGTGCCGTCTACTACAAAGTTCAGCAGCAGGCCCCTCTAGCCCAGCAACAGGCCCTTCTGGCCCCTCTAGCAGCAGCCCAGTAGCAGGCCCGCCCTCTGGCAGCAGCCTAGCAGCAGCCTAGCAGTAGCAGAGTTTGACCCAGCCGCTAAGATGGGCATGGGGTTGGACCCCGGCGCCATCCTGGCAGTCAGTGCAGCCTCGGGGATGTGCGATGAGGATGGCTGCCTGGCAAGCTTCTACCAAGTTGACCAGGAGCTAGGTGCAGCGTGACAGCGCCTTGATCCAGGCTCCCCGCAACTCTCGGCGGTGGAATGACAATGTCAAGCTTGAGCTGCAGCACCTGGCAGCAGCCACCCCAGCAGGCACCTCCCTGGTGGCCATCCAGCGGCATGTGGCCGTCACCCTGGCCACCTGGGATGCAGTGTGTGGGGAGTACCCGCACCCCAAGTGGGCAGAGCAGAAGGTGAGGCTGAACGGGGTGCAGGAGAAGGTCCTTGAGCGCTACTTCAAGAAGGTGAGAGTGCTAATGGTTAGGGGGGAGGTACAGGGCCAGGGGCTCATGACTGCCCCACATGTGACCTGCTAGGTGCCGTGTCCACAGTCATTCCAAGGATGTCATGCGCATTGTGTGACTTGTGTGCCATGCAGCTGGAGGAGGAGGCAGCTGATATATCCCAGCAACGGTGCAAGCAGCTGGTGGTGTTCTTTGGCAACGTTGGCATTGGCGTGCGGGGTGGGTCGCGGGCCAAGGCAGTGCTGTGGGCCTGCCACAAGGTGGTGGAGAGGCCCACCAGCGGCATGTTAACAGACAGGCTGCCAGGCAAGGTGGTGACGGTGAATGAGTTCTGCACCAGCAGGGTCAGCTCAGCTATGAGCACCCCCCAGCCCTGTGAGGATGAGTTGGACCGCAGCGAGCCCACCAGGCCTAGAGGTTGGAAGCCCCAACCAGGTCAGGTGCAACACCGCTTGTTGCGGTCCGCCTAGAGCAAGCACTTCGAGCGGCAGTGCGGGGCCACATGTGGTGCTGTAAGCTGGACCAGATCTGGGGACATTGGGAGATGGGTGGACAGGGACTGCAGCGTAGCCCTCAATCTCGAGCGGACAGGGGAGAGCAAGTGGCGCCCACTGGAGCTGTGCAGGTGGCACGGGCAAGGAGTACCAGGCACTGGGCTTCAAGAAGCTGCGATACCGAGCACCAGCAGCCTGTAGCACAGTGAAATAGGCCATGTCCAAGTTGCTGCCTACATCAGAGCATGTGTTTCATGCGAACATCTATCGCCCCACCCCCGTAAGGGGGTGGGGGTGAAATATTAGGTATTGGTGCCGGCTACTTTTTGGCATTGGTACCGACAGTTGGGCTTGCAGATAACGCATCTCCTAGTTGTAGGAGAAGTATGCGCTGAACGTGCATGATTGCCTGCCCCCTGCAGCCAATGGTACCGCTTGCTCACTGCCTCTGGTCACCCCGGCCGTTGGTCCCGCCAATCCGTGACAGGCGCGACGCTCACACCACGCGCTAGTGAAGGGTAGCTGAGGCTATCGCGGTAACTGACGCGCGCTGAAACTCGCGTTTTGGACTGAAGCCTCCCAGATCACTCCGCCCGCCATTCCCGCGGACTGTGAACATGGTCGCTCGCTGCAACCTGGGGCTCAACGGGGTGCGACCGTACGTGGGTCGCAGGGCGAAGCGCAAGATTCCCTGGGTCGCTATTCACACAACCTTGTCATGGATGTCCCGGTGCCGGGACGTGTGCAATTGGCGTAGCACCGTGCGGCATGCGATGACCGCTTAGTCTTCTATACGCCCATTATGCTATGAACACCGTAGATGAAATAGTACAGCCACTAATCAGCCGGCTGCTCTCACAACATCGCGCAGCACAAGTGCATTGTGGAGGTACTTCGCATCGACGTGGTGGCATCCGAACGCTCTAAGGGCAAGTACAGCCGGCGATCCAAATTTCTCCCGGCTCGAGTAACCAGACAATGTACTCTTGATGTAGGCGCGCACCTAATGCTATTTCTGCGGGAGCCTAGGTCCTTTAGCTCATAAATTCTTCTCAGCTCCGGGTAAGGACGGACACATGTAGCCAGTACAACTTGCTATGTTGCTTGTAAGGCCTATGTTGTATGTAGCAGAATGACCCGCCCTTGCTGCCGCTCTCAATGTAGAAAATGCAGATGTTACTAGAAAGTTATTTAAGTCGTGCATAGCTACCCCCATGGTTGACGACTGTTGCAGGAGCCAGGCACCCTATGGGTATTCCCAGCAAACGCGCCAAGGCCAGTAGGGCTAATGGGGCTCAAGGGCAGCTGCAGCAGCAGCTACGTGAAGCAGCAGCTCGACAACAACAGATCCTTATGTCTGCAGTTGCTGCCACATGCTGGGGCCATAAGCGCCCACGCAGCTGCCTTGGCCGGAGCGCTCAGCAGCAGCTCAGCATGGACCAGCAGGAGCTGCAGGGTGCCCAACATCAGCTCGGTCTAGACCAGCAGCAGCTGCTGGGTGCCGAGCAGCAGCTAGCTCTGGACCAGCAACAGCTGCATGGTGCCAAGCGGCAGCTGACCATGGACCAGGGTCAGCTGCAGGGTGCCCAGCACCAGCTGGCTCTGGACCAGCAGCAGCTGAAGCGTGCCCTGCAGCAGCTGACCCTGGATCAACAACAGCTGAAGGGTGCATAATGTAGAGTGTGTGGTGCCAGCTGCACAACTAGCAGCCAGTGTTGCGCATCAGACTAGGGGGAGCGTGCAGCGGCGGTGGTGTTTGGTGCTGAAGGATGAAGAAGTTGAGAAGTGTGCTGAGCTTGACCCTGATGCCCACAGGCTGCTTCGCACCATCACTGGGTCACGGGCCATGCATGCAATGTTCTTCCCTGCAGATGGGGTTGCGCCCATGTGGTCTGAGACTGCATGTGCGTGTGTGAGGCACATGGGCAGCAAGCCACAGCAGTGCATGTGTCATGGAGCATCTACTCTGAGCAGCATACCCATGTTTGGACGTGTGACACTGGCAAGTGACAAGAAGGAAGATGCTGAGTGCTTGAGGCTTCTGCATGCACGGGCACCACACATTGCAAGCGCCCACATGACCTTGAATGTGCAGCTGCTGAAGGAGTATGCACGGGAGTGCTTGGGCTGGAAGGGCAAGAGGTTGACGCAGAAGAAGCCATTGCTTAGGGCTGACATCCTAGAACATCTGAGGTGGGAGCAAGAGATGGAGGAGGATCAGTTGGCTGAAGTGGGGGTTGACGAGGCAGATGAAATGTAAGACCAAGTACTTTCGATTGAAACCAGCAGCACCAACTGAGCCAGAATAGCACGAACTGAGCCGATAAAGCCGATTAAGGCAATGACCAAAAAATTAACAGTGCCATGCGCCCAACTTGCACAATTTCAGCTAAGCGTGGCGTGACTCAGTCTCGTGGTGTAATGACATGGCTCGGTAGCATGGCGCACTGCGATGGCCTACTCCGCAGTACTGCGAGGCTGCCTCCATGGTGCGAACTTTGCTACGGACGCCACGGAGCGCCTCGCCACCCTGCTCTTGTAGGTGGGTCGCTGCTTGTTTGCGCTATCTCAAGTTTCGACCTGGTGGCGGGCGGTGTACTGGGACAAGGCTTCAGTCCAAAACGCGAGTTTCAGCGCGCGTGAGTTACCGCGATAGCCTCAGCTACCCTTCACTAGCGCGTGGTGTGAGCGTCGCGCCTGTCACGGATTGGCGGGACCAACGGCCGGGGTGACCCTCTTTATTGCCTCCCTCAGCAGTGCCTGATTGGGACACCCCTGCAGCCAATGGTGCTACTACCACTAACGCCAGCTACGCCACAGGCCAATGCTGAGGTACTGTCACGGTATGTGATCCGTGTTCCGTGATCAGCGTCCGGGACCACTCCGTGACCAGTCACTGAAAATGAGCCGTAAAGAATCACTCCGTGATAGTGCGCCGCGGAAACCCTAAGTTGCTTGGAATGGCCATAGACGGCACATAGCATCGCACCTAGCGGCACAGTGTAGTCGTTGCTGCTGGACGCAATGACCGAGGATACCGAGGCCTCGGACATAGATTGGCTTAGCTTGCCCCCAGAGCTTCTTGGAAACATAGTTGCGCGTGTCTGCCGACTGCGCGAACATGGCCGTTGCATGGAGAGACGCAGTCTTCAGCAGAGCTGCAAGGCGTTGAAGCAGGCCGTGCTGCTTTACTGGCCTCAGCTTACGATACTTTTGAACAAGCCCTCAAACCCCTTGAACCCTCCACCACTTGTCAGCGACAACCTTGTCAGGAAGATGCAAGCACGGCAGGCCAAGCTTGAGGTAAGGTTGTTGGGTGAGGTGTGGGTGACTGCGGCAGTCATCAGCATGATTACACCAATGGAGATAAGTGCTCACTCTCCCTAGCTCAAAAGCACTATCTACTCCATCATGAGTAGCAGCATGACCCACGCGCCTCAGCTACAACCCTGATGGTGTCGGTTTTCATGCAGGTGGTGCTGTGGTATCAGCACCAACTGTGCACCAAGGCCAATGCAGATGACTGCATCACTGAGGTGTTGCAGAGCCTACCCCTCTGCGCAGCAGTTGAGCGGTTGAGTTTGCAGTATGACACGGACAAGCGTGGCCCCACAAGCCACCTCAGCTGGCCTGACGCTCGAACCCAGCTGCTGCGTGACTGCTTCCCCAGCCTCACAGCCCTCAGCGTGTCAGGCTTCCTGCTGTGGTCCGACACCCTAACGGGCCTGGTGGATGCGAGCCAGCAGCTGGGCCTGCATCAGCTGCATGTCACCAGGTGCAAGAAGGCATTTCGTCGTATAGACTTTGACGACGTCTTCAGTGGCTGCAGGCTTCAGCAGCTCAGCCTGGACATCTGGTGGCGGGCAGTGCAGTTGCCCAGCCTGCAGCAGCTGGCGCCGCACCTCACCCATCTCACCCTGGCCCTGCCACCCCGCTATGAGTCAGTGCAGGACTGCCTGCCTCTGTTGCAAGGGCTGAGCCAGCTGCGGGTGTTGAACCTCACTAAGCCGGAGCCCCACCCACCGCCTTGCAACTCTTCTGATGAAGAATATTACGAGCCCAGTACGGAGGAGGAGGAGGAGGAGAATCAAGAGTATGAACTGAGATTCTCTGGCCTACCACAGCTGGTGCAGTCTCTGCCTAGCCTGCACTCCCTGCATCTCCCTCCCTTGTGCCTTCAAGACCAGGACATGGAGGCGTTGCTGGCCATCACCCAGCTCACCCACATCAAGCCGTTGTTTCAGTCACAGCTCAGCCACAGCTATGCTGATGCAGCCTGCAGCTGGCGCCATCTAGAATTGGATGACGAGTTCTCGTCGGAGCACAGTGCTTTGCAGACGCTGGCCCACCTGCCCCTGCACTCCCTCACCCACCCGCTGCACATCCCTGAGCTGCTGGTGGATGCAAGCCGCAGCAACCTTGACCTGGCCACAGCAGCTATTGAGAACTTGGTCAACCGGTGCAAGGCACCTGTCAGCATTGGCTTTCTCACGTTGCGCTGCCCTACTGCCCCCAACGCTGCCTGCACAGATGGTGGTGTGCAGCTGGCATTGGTGGAGGCGCTGGTGGCTCAGCTGCAGCCCATAGCCATCCGGGCAATGAAAGCCATGGGCTTGCATGCGGTCACACCCAGCACAGTGATGGCTCTGGCTCCAGGCTGCAGGGCAGCCAGTAGAGTGATCCTTCAAGGGGGGCCCATGGCGCCTGGCCTGCAGGTGTGGCTGGAGATGCTGCGCTGCATGCCGGCTATGACACAGCACTCACACAAATTAGCAGCGTCACCTGCGCAGTTACCATGGTCACCTTCGCAGCTGGCAATAGCAACTGCTCAGTTGCCACCTGCCACCTGCTCAGTTGCCATGTAGCAACTGCTCAGTTGTCACCTGCCACCTGCTCAGTTGCCACATGCAACTGCTCAGTTGTCACCTGCCACCTGCTCAGTTGCCATGTGGCAGCTGCTCAGTTGTCACCTGCCACCTGCTCAGTTGCCTTGTTGCAACTGCTCAGTTGCCACATGCCACCTGCTCAGTTGCACTTGCCACCTGCTCAGTTGCAACCTGCCACCTGCTCAGTTGCATGTGACAACTGCTCAGTTGCAATCTGCCACCTGCTCAGTTGCACTTGCCACCTGCTCAGTTGCCACCTGCCACCTGCTCAGTTGCCATGTGGCAACTGCTCAGTTGCCACCTGCCACCTGCTCAGTTGCCACATGCCACCTGCTCAGTTCCCACTTGCCACCTGCTCAGTTGCCACCTGCCACCTGCTCAGTTGCCATGTGGCAGCTGCTCAGTTGCCACCTGCCACCTGCTCAGTTGCCACCTGCCACCTGCTCAGTTGCCACCTGCCACCTGCTCAGTTGCCATGTGGCAACTGCTCAGTTGCCACCTGCCACCTGCTCAGTTGCCACATGCCACCTGCTCAGTTCCCACTTGCCACCTGCTCAGTTGCCACCTGCCACCTGCTCAGTTGCCATGTGGCAGCTGCTCAGTTGCCACCTGCCACCTGCTCAGTTGCCACCTGCCACCTGCTCAGTTGCCACCTGCCACCTGCTCAGTTGCCACCTGCCACCTGCTCAGTTGCCACCTGCCACCTGCTCAGTTGCTACCCGCCACCTGCTCAGTTGCCATGTGGCAGCTGCTCAGTTGCCACCTGCCACCTGCTCAGTTGCCATGAGGCAACTGCTCAGTTGCTACCTGCCACCTGCTCAGTTGCCACCTGCCACCTGCTCAGTTGCCATGTGGCAACTGCGCAGTTTCATTATGGCACCTGCTCTGTTTCATGTGGCAACTGCGCAGTTTTGTTATGGCACCTGCTCTGTTGCCATGTGGCTACTACGCAGTTACCATGTGGCTCCTGCTCTCTTACAATTACAACGTATTGTACTATTGCTATCTTTTGCTGACAACTTAGTGCTTTACAATATAGTGCTGACAACATAGTGCTGCATTATAGTGCTTCTCAAACCATCTTGGACTGCCCTGTGCTTGTGCTTTGGCTGTACTCAATTCATGTGTGGTGATAATGCCACTGCCATTGTCCATTGGCATCTGACAGCTATGTGAACTGAGGGTGACTCCCGCGCTTCCTTCAAAGGCAGAGGGGTGGGGTGGGGTGGGGTAGGTGGGGTGGCAAGGCGAGGGGAGGAGGGGTTATTGGTGGTGGTGGTGGGAGGGCGGGCGGGGCATGGCGCGAGGAGAGATGTGGAGAAGGGAGGGGAGGGTGATAGACTGGAAGGTGGTAGTCCATGGTGGTAGCACCTGGTGGGTATGGGAAAGGAGAAGGGGGGTGGGGGGGAGGGAGAAGGGGGGTAGGTGTGACTGTAAAACCTGCAGCAAACAAACGGCATGCCAGCGGTGAGGGGAGGCGGTAACGATTAACGAACAAGGAGGTAGCCACTCACCGCTCACTCCATGCTGCTCCATGATGACTTCTTAATAATGACTTCTTACCATGCTCTTACTAATCTCCAAACCCGGCCTCCTAGATGCCTTGGGCCAGCTGCCTCCTGGCTGCTCATGGTGGGGACGTCAGGGGGGAGGTGATGGGGAGGGAAGGGGGATTGATAATGCCACTGCATGTGTGATGATAATGCCCACTGCCATTGTCCAGGGTGGCACCTGCGCTTGCTATGAACATGAGTGATGGTTAGTGTGCATGCCTTTTCCATGCCTTTTCCATGCCGTTTCCACGCCTTTTCCATAGTGATGCCATGCCTTTCCCATGCCTTTTCCATGCTGCTGCCATGTGCAACCTGCCTAGGAGACTGGTGCAATCAGCATGGATAACTGATGCAACTTGAAATGGTCGTGGTGCAGAAGAGGGGTGAGTGGAGGAGGGCAAGGGGGTGGAGGTGATGGTGGGTGGTGGTGGCGGGAGGGTGAGCGGGGCATGGCACGAGGAGAAGTGTGGAGAGGGGAGGGGAGGGTGATAGACTGGAAGGTGGTAGTAGATGGTGGTAGCACCTGGTGGGTATGGGAAAGGAGAAGGGGGGCGTGGGGGGGGAAGGAGTACTAAGTGCGACCGTCAGACCGGCAGCAAGCACATGGCAAACCAGAGGTGAGGCTGAGTGATCAGTGATCACTATTCAGCGAGGGGGTCAGCACTCACCGCTCACTCCATGCTGCTCATATTCCTAGGGCCAGGCAGATGGGAGAGTAGGAGGGGGGGGAGGAGAGGCGTCTCCCTAGCCCTAGCTAATCCCTAGCACCGCTCCTGGCTGCCGCTGGGAGACAAGCAGAGAGGCGGGGTTATGATAGGGAGGAGGCGGGAAGGAAAGGTGGAACCATTAGACCTGCGGCAAGCAAGGGGCGTGGTGACATTTTAGTCGGGATTATTAGCTGCAACACACTAGCAGGGAGCTTGCTACTCACCGGCTAGGAACTGGCAAGGTACTCACCGTGATGGGGCAGCAGGCAGGCAGTACATAGACCCGACCTAACCTGATGCGCAGCTGGGAGGGGCAGGCCTGGGAAGGGCTGGGAGGGCAGGGGCTGGGCGATGTCTGCGGCAAGGGTGGGACAATGAAGGAGGGTCAATGAAGGGGTGTCAATGAAGGAGGGCTAAATAATGAGACAATTGAGCAGATAATGGAGTGGGACAACGCCAATGATGAGCAAGGGGTAGCTGCGTGGCGCTGTGTGCACGCGGCTTGCACGCACGCGACTACACCTCGCAAGATTGCCAGGGTGCGTTGCAGGATGGCGGAGTATTGTCGTGGCTAGGTTGCTTGGCTACGTGACTAGGTTGCGAGGCAGCTACGGGGCTGCCGGCTAGGAGCTTCAGGCTAGATTGCGGCTGCGTTGTTGGCCGGCTGAGAGGCTAGCTGCGAGGCTGGCTGCGAGGCTTGCTGGGACGCTGGTACCTAGCACACCTTTCTTTGCGCGCTTCAAAAACGGCATCATGGAGTTATGAATAACTTTCCTGAGAATCGCGGCCTGCAACCATTTAGAATCGCGGCATGCCTGCAACACAGCTAGCTCGCCGCAGTCTTGCCTGGGGCCACGGCCCATAGACCACACAGCCTCGACTAGCCATCGAGCGCCTCGCGGCAAGGCATCCCCGCAGCTGCCCAGCCTTGCATCCCCGCAGCTGCCCAACCTTGCAGGCACCACGCAAGCATCCTGACAGGATGATCTTGACTTGCAACCAATGTCTCAGCCAACCTCGCAGCCACACAGATAGCTTCATAGCCAGCGCAGCCCCGCAGCACTACGCAGCCACCCTCGCCGCCAGCGTCACCAATGCAGCCATGCAACTTTCTCTGCTTGTGCAGGTGCGGCAGTGCAATGATGACGACCACCACCTCGTTACCTTCCCCTGCATGTGGGTTGTGTTGCCTTGTACTAACAAGGTGGTTGCATAGGCATAGAGCAACAACATGTAAGGACACAGCAAGGAGCAAGGAGGAGGAGGTTAGTACGAGCACGGTAGGGGCAAGGCAAGAGCCACCAATAAGTGATCATGGAGCAGCATGGAGTGAGCGGTGAGTGCTGCCCCCCTTGCTGATTAGTGGCCCTGATTACCTAGTTTCACCTCTGCTTTGCCGTGTGTTTGCTGCAGCCAGGAGGCGCAGCTAGGAGGCGCAACAAAGGGGAGCAGCCAGGAGCAGCCAAGGGGAACACCCCACCCCACCCCACCCCACCCCACCCCACCCCACCCCACCCCACCCCACCCCACCCCACCCCACCCCACCCCACCCCACCCCACCCCACCCCACCCCACCCCACCCCACCAGGACCCCACCCCACCCCATGCCCCTCGCCAATTACCCCCCCTACCATGCCTTGCAATCTGGAGCAAGCCCCACCACCCTTCCCCCCACCACCACAACCACCACCTCCCAAGCCAATATTAGCAGCCAGAGCAGCAGCCAGGAGAGGCAGCTAGGCGGCATGTGGTGCAAGGCATAAGTTGTCAGGAGCTAGCTGCCATATGGCAGGTGGTGCAGAGCCAATACAAGGAGCCAGCAAGGCGCATTGCGCAGCACGGAGCACCAAGGCGTAAGCGGTGAGTGGTTTGCCCTTGCATTATAGTGTCCACTATTATCCAGCCTAACCAATAGCGCGCACTGTATTTGCTGCAGGTCCGATGGTAACTCTCAATACCTCACCTTTCTCCCTCTCCCTTCCCTTCCCCCCATCCCCCACCCCACCACACCACACCCTCCTCCTACTTCCCCCTTCCCCCTCGCCTTCTACTCCCTGGCATCGCAGCCACCTGCCCTTCCCTCCCTACCCTTCCCAGCAGCCAAGAGCAGACCTTCTCCTACCTACCTTGGCACCTTGGCATTAGTACCACCACCTTCCCACCTCCACACTGAGCAGGTGGCAGGTGACAACTGAGCAGTTGCCATATGGCAACTGAGCAGGTGGCATGTTGCAACTGAGCAGTTGGCATATAGCAACTGAGCAGGTGGCAGGTGACAACTGAGCAGTTGCCATATGGCATCTGAGCAGGTGGCAGGTTGCAACTGAGCAGTTGGCATATAGCAACTGAGCAGGTGGCAAGTTGCAACTGAGCAGTTGGCATACAGCAACTGAGCAGGTGGCATGTAGCAACTGAGCAGTTGGCATGCGGCAACTGAGCAGGTGGCATGTAGCAACTGAGCAGGTGGCAGGTGGCAACTGCGCAGGTGGCAGCTGACAACTGAGCAGGTGGCAGGTGGCAACTGAGCAGGTGGCAGGTGGCAACTGAGCAGGTGGCAGGTGGCAACTGAGCAGGTGGCATGCGGCAACTGAGCAGGTGGCATGTAGCAACTGAGCAGGTGGCATGTGGCAACTGAGCAGGTGGCATGTAGCAACTGAGCAGGTGGCAGGTAGTAACTGAGCAGTTGGCATGCGGCAACTGAGCAGGTGGCATGTAGCAACTGAGCAGGTGGCAGGTGGCAACTGCGCAGGTGGCAGCTGACAACTGAGCAGGTGGCATGTAGCAACTGAGCAGGTGGCAGGTAGTAACTGAGCAGGTGGCATGTAGAAACTGAGCAGGTGGCAGGTAGCAACTGAGCAGGTGGCATGCAGCAACTGAGCATGTGGCATGTAGCAACTGAGCAGGTGGCATGTAGCAACTGAGCAGGTGGCATGTAGCAACTGAGCAGGTGGCATATAGCAACTGAGCAGGTGGCAGGTTGCAACTGAGCAGTTGCTATGTGGCAACTGAGCAGGTGGCAGGTTGCAACTGAGCAGTTGCCACATGGCAACTGAGCAGGTGGCAGGTTGCAACTGCTCAGTTGCCACATGGCAACTGAGCATGTGGCAGGTGACAACTGAGCAGTTGGCATATAGCAACTGAGCAGGTGGCAGGTTGCAACTGAGCAGTTGCTATGTGGCAACTGAGCAGGTGGCAGGTTGCAACTGAGCAGTAGCCACATGACAACAGAGCAGTAGCCACATGGCAACAGAGCAGTAGCCACATGGCGAGCAGAAGGGTGCTGGGGAAGGGGTGGGGGGGAGGCTCCACAGGTTAAGCGCCACAAGGGACAGTAGTGAGGGGTTGAGTATGGCACTAGCAGATCAATAGCCATTGCACATCATCACGACTTGCACCGCAAGGCACACATAGGCAGGTGTGCGTCATGCTGTTGTTGCTGCTCAAGTTGCCTTGTGTGGTGATGTTGGTGTGGTGGTAGGCCAGCTGGTCATGATGTCGTCTCTTCTCATGATGTTGTCGTTGTTCATGTCTTTGATGCTGGTAAATGAGCCTGATGACGAGTGTAAGGTCCACACAGTGTAAGAGTCCAACCTACAGTAATAGTAAGTATCCCGTCATGGTTATGATTATATTAATTAAGATGAGCCATTGAGATGAGCCTCAGACACAGGCAACATGAGTTAAGGTTTACACGGTCTTAACCAAGTGTAAACATAGGCTTGAGGCATCAACCTAGCCATGCATCAACACAACAACCTGAAACAACCGTAGGTTGACCATCAACATCAGCAATTACCGCTGTCACAACGACCCACAGAACAAACGATAGAGAAATGAAGGGAAGTTGTGCAACAGCGTTGCCCCAGAGCATGGTACACAAACGCAGAAACACAATGACGTTGCAAGGAAATATTCGCAGAAGAAAGAAAGAAAATATAATGCACCTTGGGGGTGTCGAACCCGTGTCCCCTCGCAAAAGGCAACTGTTAGTCGCTACTGAACCTCAATCGATGAATACCTCTTCTAACTAACTTGCTGACCTTAATTTACTATATAGCCCTGTGCAGTTGCGCAGTTGTCATTGTCAGCTGCGCAGTTGCCATTGCCAGCTGCGCAGTTGCCATTGTCAGCTGCGCAGTTGCCTTTGCCAGCTGCGCAGTTGCCATTGTCAGCTGCGCAGTTGCCTTTGCCAGCTGCGCAGTTGCCATTGTCAGCTGCGCAGTTGCCTTTGCCAGCTGCGCAGTTGCCATTGTCAGCTGCGCAGTTGCCATTGCCAGCTGCGCAGCTGCCATTGCCAGCTGCGCAGTTGCCATTGACAGCTGCGCAGTTGCCATTGACAGCTGCGCAGTTTTCATGGGCAACTGCGCAGTTTTCAAGGGCAACTGCGCAGTTTCCCATGGCAACTGCGCAGTTTCCATGGGCAACTGCGCAGTTTTCATGGGCAACTGCGCAGTAGCCATGGAAAACTGCGCAGTTGCCATGCGAAACTGCGCAGTTGCCCATGGAAACTGCGCAGTTGCCCATGGAAACTGCGCAGGTGACACTGCTAATTCCTGTGAGTGAGCTGAACGTCACTGGGCTCAACAGCCACCTGGGTGACATGGAGCAGGGGCTGTGGCAGTTGCGACGCCAGCCCTCTACAGATAGGTCCTTGGAGGTCAGGCTGTGGGCGCCGGGCACTGATGTCTCTCTGAAGGGTCTGCCTCGGTCATGGTGTCAGCTTGTGAGCGGTCGTGGATTCCCGAAGATCCTGCTAAGGAGCAGGAAAAGGCCATTTGTTTGAATGCTAGCAAGTGGCCTGGACTTGCCCTCGCCCTTGCATAAGGGTGCTTGCATGGGACAAGCTGATCCCAGGCCCTGTGGCAGGTTCGACGTTGGGAAGCTGCTGTTGGACACAAGGTTGTGTTGTGCAAGACTAGCATGGCCTACAGCATGACAAAGCATCATTGTATAGCGAGATGTGTTGTGTATGCTGCATGGGCCCAATGCTGTGGAATCACAAGCGCGTTGATTGCATGGCTAGACTGCATCGCCAGTGCCGTGGCTCTACCGAGCATAGTAAACCACCTCTGGAAAGGCCTGGTATGTAACATTGGACAGTAGCGCATTCATTGTGTTAAGCGTCTATGTTCAGAAGGATCCCCCCAGATCCCCAATACAGCAGGATCGTAAGATCTTGCATGGTGAAATCAAGCACAAGGCCTCTAAATAAACCTGTCACTGTTCACCTCAAATAAGTGCGTCCCGGAGGATGAATGAGAAAACATCAGTCATGCTGTCACTGTAGCGTGCCAATGCTGCATATCAATCAGGTCGCTAGTGGCACTCCTGGAGCGTGATACAGGCAGGGTCAATGGCGGGCTTGTACTGCTGCTAACCACCCGGGTATGATTCCTGGGTTCTATGTCGTAGCATGTCCGTGCATGGGGCAGCTGGCATAGCATGGCATGGGGCAACTAAGCTTGTCCATTTCGTGTGGCTCATTACAAGCGCATGGGCTTACTGGGGCTCCCCACCACCTGGCGCCATGCCTTCAACACCGTCAAAGCGCTCAATTCAACCCGTTTTGTGAGGCCTGCGGTGCCGATGAAGAGTATCAGCTGCTGGTGACTTCCTGCACCTTCACGCCACCACTTGTGCCTGCCATCACTGCCATAGGAGGCTGTCAGGCTGCTAGTCACAACTGCCACAACAGCCGCTGACCCTATCACTGCTGCTGAGTGACCGCCCTGCCCACCCTGTCCGCTTTGCACATACATGTTCTGCTGAAGGGGTTCACGACGCCTCTTTGGCGTAGCTAGTGCACCCATGCTGCCATGTCCAGGCTCGCACCCATGCTTGCAGTGGCCTATAACTGCAGCACCTTGTTTAGATGTGTCATGCCCCACAGCTCTCTCACCCCACAGCATTGGCCCCTCTCTGACTCTTGCTGGTGCTAGGCCTCCGGGCTTGCTTTCGCAGCCTCTTGTAGCCCAGGCCAGGCTTCTTCCTTCTCATCCCTTTGCTGGCAGCTTCAGCTGGTCAGAGGCACTGGTGGAGGCACTGGTGGAGGCACTGGTGGAGGCTGGTGGGGGCTGTGGGGGCTGGCATGGGGGCACCTGGGGGCACCACATCAGGCCCTGCATCAAGGCTGGGCGCACCGGGCGGAGTTCCACCTGCCCTGCTAGGTGGCACCCAGTCTGCAGGCCTGCAGGGGGTTCAGCAGCGGAACATCCCCTGCGGCCTTGTTCTCACAAGGCCTGGGGCATGACAAGGTTGCAGGGAACGTAAGGGGTGGGGAAGGACGGGCTGGAGAGGGGTGTGTGTAGTAAACACGATGCCCGGCTGTCTCCACCGTCCTGTCGAACTCATACCCCTGGTTGGCCAGCTTGCCTATGCTGAACCACCTGTCACAGTTCTGGCTCGGGGCTGGCTCTGTGGATGCTACCCCGGCCTTACCTAGGCCAGCTGAACCACCTGTCCCTGTTGGCCCTGCGGGCTGGCTCTTTGATGAAGACTGCCGCTGGCTCCTTGATCAGCTTAAGCTGTGTGCACACCCTGTGCAGCCCTCTGCTGTCTAGCTCGATGAAGTGAAGTGATGCTTGATGAAGTGTCTAGCTTGATGAAGTGAAGGTGGACAGGTGGCAGGTGGCAGGTGAGGGCTCGGAGACCAACCCTGCTCCAGCCACGCATTGACTGCCCTGGCACTTCTGAGGTGGGCGGCTGCTGCCGCTGCTCCAGCCATCGGCACACAGCATGGCACATGCAGTAGGGCAGGCTTTTGTATGCCCAGCAGGCGGCCGGTGCTTGCGCGCGCTCGTGCTTCTTGCCACCGGCGCACCCGCTTGCTTCTTGTCCAGCTTGGAGGCCCGCAGCTCGTCAGCGTCGAGGGCGTCCCGCCACCATCAGTATACAGCTGGGCCCTGAATGTCTTGGTTTATAGCTTGACAAACCGCTCTGCATGTGCAATGCCCCAACACGGCGTGCTAGACAGGCAATGGCACTAACATGGCGCCAGTTCGCCAGCACGGCGTCGGGTTGACGGTGCTGTCAATGCCCCTCTGCCTAGCCGTCTATCGCTACTCTCAGGGATGTGCTGAGATAGTCCCTCCCCAGCCCAGGCTCCAATTGACGGCGTGGCTGTGACTCTGGCATGGCTGCAACTGCTCTTAGACCGTATAGCGTGCAAACATGCAGCAAACACTTGTTTTAGACTTCAAACATGCATGGTGCTAAAATAGGCTATCTTTCTAGATAAGATAGTACACATCCAGTCGACATCCAGTTGTTTAGCATCGATGAGCCGAGGCTTTAGATCCACGCTCGGCACAACCCACGAACATGGCTCGACATCTGGAGGTTCGGATAGCAGTAGGATCGCGGAACTGGAAGCGCAACTGGCACGGATGAAGATGCGCGAGGACCAAGCATCGCTCGCCCGTGCTCGCGACATCAAGACAATGTTAATCAAGTCCTTCCAACTTGACCTCGTGTTCTTGATCGACGTGACAGGCAGTATGGAGCCTAGCATCTCCATGGTGTGATGCCTCAATGCTGCATCCCGCTTATCGCAACACTCCTAGCCTTACTTACTGCTCTCCCATCTTTTGGAACAGGTGCGGGACAAGGTGAACAGCATCGTGCGGGGCATCAAAGGAATGCACCCACGCACTGTCATGAGGCTGGCCTTTGTTGGCTACCGAGACTACCACGACGAAGAGCCCCTTGTGATTTCGCCATTCTTTGAGGGGCACGATGCTGCTTCTCATCTCAGCAGGTATTCATGCATGCCAGTACAGCCTCCCTTGCCACAACGCATATGGCTTGCATGACTCCATGCATGCACTGCTATGCTTGCCCCTGGTACCCCTGGTGTTGCCTGCCCCCTCTGCCCAAGGTTGCTTGTCCAGACCATCGTTCGGACCATCTCCAGTCTAGCCGTTGGCAGCCTAGCATGCCATCTAACTTAACATGCATGCAACAGTAAAACAAACGTGACTCGTCCAGCACATGTATGTCCTACAACACAGTGGGCTATGTTATATGGAATTTGACTGTCTTGTTCACGTCATTTGTTCGCCTAGTCCTTGGCACAACCCTCCTCAACAGGTGGTGCGATAGACGTTGGCATGAAAGTTATGTAAGCAACAGCTAGAACAGTGCAAAGCAAAGACACTTATGTGCTTTAAGTTGCTGGGCCTGGGCTTGGGGTGCTTGGTCACACAGCTTTTGGAACATGCAGCCGGGGTGCTCCTTGCCTAGGGCCGGTGCCGCTGTTTGGCCTTGGGCTCTCCTCGGGCGCCATGGGCCTCCCCTGACCGTTAGGTGTTGAGGGCTGAGTTGCAGTCCCTGTCCAGCCATCTGCAAAGGTCCTCAGGGGTGACGTGACGAAGGTTTTGGGGAGTACACGCAGACATTGGCCATGTGGATGTGCGGGGCACACAGCACGCGTGGAGATATGAAGCACATATGTGCGGGGCCACGTTTCACGATGTATCAGGACACTTAACGGGCTTAGCGTACTCTGCCGCCCAGACCTTGACTCTCTGTACTATTGAGGGGTTCAGTATGTGCCGGTGCTAGGGCACCTGCTGGCCAGCCTCCCTGATAGGGCGTCAACTAGGAAGCAGGAACTCTCTGTCTATGCCGGTGCTGGGAAAGGCTGCGAACAGGAGCTGCTATTGAGGGGTCTAGGATGCGCCGGCGCTGTGTGGTGGTGCGCCTGCTGGATAGCTGGCTGCTGCTGCGCTCCAATAGCTTGGGCTGCTAGGCAGGCTGGGAGGAGTCTGGTGGGGTAATGGGGTTTGGGAGGCGCTGGGGAGGTTTGCGCCTGCGCCTGGGAAGGTTATCCGGGCCAGTATCTGTTTCCCCTGCTGCTTAGTCCTTGACCCTTTACACAACCAAGGGGTCCAGGGTGTTGAAGGGAGGTTGGCAGTTAGGGGAGGTGGGCACCCGCTGGCCAGCCGGCTGCTGCTGCTGCGCTCAGAAAGCCTGGGCTGGTGGGGCCTGGGAGTGGGTCTAGGGGGGCAGCACCCTGGGGGCTGTGGGAGGTTGCATTGAGGGAGGCCCACCAAACAGTGGACGCTCTGCTTAAGGACATAAAAGCAGGGGGCTGGGGGAAACCTTGGCGAGGTCAGAGTCATGCGAGGGGCTTCAATGGTCCCTTGTGCGTCATCCCGGTCTTATCTCCATCATATCCCCATCTTATCCATGCTGTGTCCCCCACCATTGCATGTTTGTGTGGGACGCGAAGTGGGGCTGGGACCCACTTGCTGCGGTGCTCCTGCACTTTGTCAGCTTTGCTGCAGGCGTGCAGGCGCAGACGCTGGATCCCTACGGTGATTATGCAGAGGACGTATTCTCAGGCATCAAAGGAATGCACCCACGCACTGTCATGAGGCTGGCCTTTGTTTGCTACCGAGACTACCACGACGCACAGCCCCTTGTGACTTCGCCATTCTTTGAGGGGCGTGATGCTGCTTCTCATCTCAGCAGGTATTCATGCATGCCAGTACAGCCTCCCTTGCCACAACCCCTATGGCTTGCATGACTCCATGCATGACTGTATGCTTGCTGGTAACCCCTGGTGTTGCCTGCCCCCTCTGCCCAAGTTTGCTTGTCCAGACCATCTTTCGGACCATCTTCAGTCAAGCCGTTGGCAGCCTAGCATGCCATCTAACTGAACATGCATGCAACAGCAAAACAAACGTGACTCGTCCAGCACATGTATGTCCTACAACACGGTGGGCTATGTTATATTGAATCTGAATCGCTTGTTCGCGTCATTTGTTCGCCTAGTCCTTGGCACTACCCTCCTCCACAGGTGGTGCAATAGATGTTGGCATGAAAGTTATGTAAGCAACAACTTGGACATTGCCAAGCAAAGACACTCATGTGCTTTAGATTGCTGGGCCTGGGCTTGGGGTGCTTGGTCACACAGCTTATAGATCTACAAGCCAGGATATTCCTTGCCTAGGGCTGGTGCTGCTTCTTGGCCTTGCCACCAGCACTTTACTCTGGGCGCCATGGGCCTCCCCTGACCGGTAGAGGTTGGAAGCTTGGGCTGCAGATCGCTGTAGATTGCCTGTAGATCGCTCCCTATGAAGTCCTTGTTTCGGTGACACCAGTTGTGGCCTGAACTTCCACGTTTAGCCTGCGGGCCCGGGAGTATAGGGGGTGTGGAAGACACACCCCGCAACCTGCCATGCAGGCTGAGAGGGGGCTGGTGGGCTGGTGGGGCCTGGGAGTGGGTCCAGGGGGGCCCGAGGGAGGCCCATGGGGCCCGAGGGAGGCTTCGCTGCGCCTCAGGGGTGAGACCAGGCAACACAGGGCCGCTTGCAGAGCATGCCTGGCAGCACCTGGTGGTTTTGTCATGCTTTGAGGGCGCGATGCTGCTTTAGGAATTCAAGCAAGGGGCTGGGGGAAACCTTGGTGAGGTCAGAGTCATGCAAAGAGTTGTAAAAGGGGCATTAATCGTCCCTCGTGCCTCATCCCGGTCTTATCCCCATCATATCCCCATCTTATCCATGCTGCGTCACACACCATTGCATGTCTGCACGGAAACCAAAGCGGGGCTGCAGCCCAACTGCTGGTTTGCTCCTGCTTCGTCAGCTTTGCAGCAGGCGTGCGTGCGGAGGGCGGCGATGATGTTGCAGAGGATGTGTTCTCAGGGCTGGAAGCAGTCTGTGGCTTGGCCTGGAAGTCGCAGGTGCGGGCAAGCAGGGGCAGGTGGAGGCAGGTGGAGGCAGGCACGGGGCGGAGGGTGAGAGACGAGGGGCAGGTGGGGTGAGGTGAGGGTTAGATGGGGCCACATAGGTTGTCTATAACCCAGCGACCCATGGCGTTGATTAGCCACGGCGATATTGTGACACTGCATAATAAATAAGTAAATAATTGATTAAATAAGCAATAAATTGTTCATAAGTGAAACTAGATGTATGTAGAGCTGGGGGTGGTGTAGATTCTAGGCAGCAAGGAGCAGCCCACCTTCACTAATACTGTCAAACTGTCTGCAGGTCCATTCCTTGCCTGTGACCAACCCAGTGACAGTGCACTTGACTCCCCCTCAACAGACCCTATCTGGCTCTTCCCCTTGCTTGCCTGTCGCCCTTCAGTACTGCGCCATTTTGTTTTTGTCCACATCCCACCCCTTTCAGCCAACATCAACATCAACATCCCACCTTTTTCAGCTGGTTGCATCCCACCTCTAGCCCTGTTGACCTCCCTCCTCTCACAGCTACCTCCTTTCACTTCCTGATGCTAACTTACTGCTGGTCAAGATTTGGCCTGGTCCTGATCCGCTGACGCCCTCCCTCACCAGACCCTAGTTGGCTCTTTCCTTTGCTGGCCTTTTGAGCGTCCCTCTTGCGCCACTTAGCTCCAATTATGTCAGTTAATATCACATCCCAATCTTTGTTGTGTTGAACTACTGTCTTCCCCCACGGTTATGTCTACAATCCCTCCCCCCTTCTCTTTTGTGTGGTTGGTCCTACCGTCACTCTTCCCCTCGTTACTCACACTTGCTTGCCTGTCCACCTGCCCGACCCTGCCCAGGGCAGCCGTATCTTGGTGCACATCGCGGACGCTCCCTGCCACAGGAGGGAGTTCCATGACTTGGGCCTTGCATCAGACGACTACCTGAATGGAGACCGCCACAACAGGAGCATCAAGGCAATACTGCACAAGCTACAGCATGAGCTGCGGCTCCAGGTCAGGGTGTCAGACGTGTGCAACTGGGATGGGAGGAACATGAGCGCTTGCAGCCAGCAGCTAGCAGCTAGGGAGCAACACCCACCATATCTGATGCTTGGAGCTGCTTGACTCACCACAGGGATGCCAGACGTGTGCAGGTAGGATGAGAGGTTGCTTTGTTTCTGCTCAAGTCCGCTCCTTACTAGCATGCCTTGCATGCCTAACATGCACAGTTGTAACGATTTAGCACCAGGACCATTATGTAGTAGATAATTGGCGGTCCGAGAGCATTATGCGAAAATAATGGCCGAGGCCGAGGTGGCGCGGACATACATCCCGAGGCGCAGCCGAGGGATGTATGGTAGCAGAGCCGAGGACGAGACCATTAGTTCGCATAATGCGCGAGGTCAAGGCGGTTATCTAGTATATTTGAGGTTCCCCAATCCCGTAACCGCCCCCATCCCCCGTTGACCAACACCGTATATCCCGTTGACCAACGCTTTCACCAACCCTTCTCAACACAGCCGCTCTATAAAGGCTTCCCGACACTGATTGCGAGAATCGTACTTTGCCGCTCGACAATTATCAGTTGCCGCTCGACCATTATCAAAAAGTGCACTTTGCCGCTCGACCATTATGCGTTGCCGCTCGACCATTATGCTTTGCCGCTCGACCATTATGCGTTGCCGGTCGATACATATCGACTGCCCCAACTAGCCTATAACCTCATCCCTCTCCTAAGCGGCTTACTCCGACCTGAAAAACGACGAAAGACGTAGCTTCTAGTCAACATGCCAGCCTGGCACTTATAAGTAGACATGCCAGCCTGGCAATATGTTCGCTAAGCTATCGCGTAGCGTCGCATTGGCTACGTTGAGGTTGCCTCAGTAGCGGAAGGAAGTTGTTTTTGAAAAACTCGCGACTTGCAAGTTGCGACGTGCAAGCCATACATGCAACTAGCACACTCGCGACCTGCGCCTCACTTGCGGAACACGCGGATCTGGCTGCTAGCACTTTGCGGCCTTGGTAAACTGACCCGAGTTGTGGAAAAATATTGACGCCTATATTTTTCCCTATACCTCAAATATGCTGCTTTGTTTCGTGCTCTATGTTGAAGGCCACCCATGCTGCTTTATCTTGTAAGCGCTGGTATTGTTGATGAGCTCCTTCAGGACCTCCTATCAGCCGATAAAATCATGCAACATGAATCAGGCCACCCAACTCTTGCTAGGTCTCGCCCGGTGCAGGTGTACTCCAAGCACACCAAGCACACCAAGATCATGCTGCAGCGATTCGTCGCTGCCTCCAGCCCAGGCGCGGGAGGTGTGCCATGGATTCAAGAGGAGCAGGTGGACAACATCCAGCACCTGCCTGAGGAACTGATCGTCATGGCCTCCCAGGTGTGGGGAGGGGAGGGGAGGGGAGGGGAGGGGAGGGGAGGGGAGGGGAGGGGAGGGGAGGGGAGGGGAGGGGAGGGGAGGGGAGGGGAGGGGAGGGGAGGGGAGGGGAGGGGAGGGGAGGGGAGGGGAGGGGAGGGGAGGGGAGGGGAGGGGAGGGGAGGGGAGGGGAGGGGAGGGGAGGGGAGGGGAGGGGAGGGGAGGGGAGGGGAGGGGAGGGCAGGGCAGGGCAGGGCAGGGCAGGGCAGGGGCAGGGCAGGGCAGGGCAGGGGCAGGGCAGGGCAGGGCAGGGCAGGGCAGGGCAGGGCAGGGCAGGGCAGGGCAGGGCAGGGCAGGGCAGGGCAGGGCAGGGCAGGGCAGGGCAGGGCAGGGCAGGGCAGGGCAGGGCAGGGCAGGGCAGGGCAGGGCAGGGCAGGGCAGGGCAGGGCAGGGCAGGGCAGGGCAGGGCAGGGCAGGGCAGGGCAGGGCAGGGCAGGGGGCAGGGGCAGGGCAGGGCAGGGCAGGGCAGGGCAGGGCAGGGGCAGGGCAGGGCAGGGCAGGGCAGGGCAGGGCAGGGCAGGGCAGGGCAGGGCAGGGCAGGGCAGGGCAGGGCAGGGCAGGGCAGGGCAGGGCAGGGCAGGGCAGGGCAGGGCAGGGCAGGGCAGGGCAGGGCAGGGCAGGGCAGGGCAGGGCAGGGCAGGGCAGGGCAGGGGCAGGGCAGGGCAGGGCAGGGCAGGGCAGGGCAGGGCAGGGCAGGGCAGGGCAGGGCAGGGCAGGGGGCAGGGCAGGGCAGGGCAGGGCAGGGCAGGGCAGGGCAGGGCAGGGCAGGGCAGGGCAGGGCAGGGCAGGGGCAGGGCAGGGCAGGGCAGGGCAGGGCAGGGCAGGGCAGGGCAGGGCAGGGCAGGGGCAGGGCAGGGCAGGGCAGGGCAGGGCAGGGCAGGGCAGGGCAGGGCAGGGCAGGGCAGGGCAGGGCAGGGCAGGGCAGGGCAGGGCAGGGCAGGGCAGGGCAGGGCAGGGCAGGGCAGGGCAGGGCAGGGCAGGGCAGGGCAGGGCAGGGCAGGGGGCAGGGCAGGGCAGGGCAGGGCAGGGCAGGGCAGGGCAGGGCAGGGCAGGGCAGGGCAGCGGCAGGGCAGGGCAGGGCAGGGCAGGGCAGGGCAGGGCAGGGCAGGGCAGGGCAGGGCAGGGCAGGGCAGGGCAGGGCAGGGCAGGGCAGGGCAGGGCAGGGCAGGGCAGGGCAGGGCAGGGCAGGGGCAGGGCAGGGGCAGGGCAGGGCAGGGCAGGGCAGGGCAGGGCAGGGCAGGGCAGGGCAGGGCAGGGCAGGGCAGGGCAGGGCAGGGCAGGGCAGGGCAGGGCAGGGCAGGGCAGGGCAGGGCAGGGCAGGGCAGGGCAGGCAGGGCAGGGGCAGGGCAGGGCAGGGCAGGGCAGGGCAGGGCAGGGCAGGGCAGGGCAGGGGCAGGGCAGGGCAGGGCAGGGCAGGGCAGGGCAGGGCAGGGCAGGGCAGGGCAGGGCAGGGCAGGGCAGGGCAGGGCAGGGCAGGGCAGGGCAGGGCAGGGCAGGGCAGGGCAGGGCAGGGCAGGGCAGGGCAGGGCAGGGCAGGGCAGGGCAGGGGCAGGGCAGGGCAGGGCAGGGCAGGGCAGGGCAGGGCAGGGCAGGGCAGGGCAGGGCAGGGCAGGGGCAGGGCAGGGCAGGGCAGGGCAGGGCAGGGCAGGGCAGGGCAGGGCAGGGCAGGGCAGGGCAGGGCAGGGCAGGGCAGGGCAGGGCAGGGCAGGGCAGGGCAGGGCAGGGCAGGGCAGGGCAGGGCAGGGCAGGGCAGGGCAGGGCAGGGCAGGGCAGGGCAGGGCAGGGCAGGGCAGGGCAGGGCAGGGCAGGGCAGGGCAGGGCAGGGCAGGGCAGGGCAGGGCAGGGCAGGGGCAGGGCAGGGCAGGGCAGGGCAGGGCAGGGCAGGGCAGGGCAGGGCAGGGCAGGGCAGGGCAGGGCAGGGCAGGGCAGGGCAGGGCAGGGCAGGGCAGGGCAGGGGCAGGGCAGGGCAGGGCAGGGCAGGGCAGGGCAGGGCAGGGCAGGGCAGGGCAGGGCAGGGCAGGGCAGGGCAGGGCAGGGGCAGGGCAGGGCAGGGCAGGGCAGGGCAGGGCAGGGCAGGGCAGGGCAGGGCAGGGCAGGGCAGGGCAGGGCAGGGCAGGGCAGGGCAGGGCAGGGCAGGGCAGGGCAGGGCAGGGCAGGGCAGGGCAGGGCAGGGCAGGGCAGGGCAGGGCAGGGCAGGGCAGGGGCAGGGGCAGGGCAGGGCAGGGCAGGGCAGGGCAGGGGCAGGGCAGGGCAGGGCAGGGCAGGGGCAGGGCAGGGCAGGGCAGGGCAGGCAGGGCAGGGCAGGGCAGGGCAGGGCAGGGCAGGGCAGGGCAGGGCAGGGCAGGGCAGGGCAGGGCAGGGCAGGGCAGGGCAGGCAGGGCAGGGCAGGGCAGGGCAGGGCAGGGCAGGGCAGGGCAGGGCAGGGCAGGGCAGGCAGGGCAGGGCAGGGCAGGGCAGGGCAGGGCAGGGCAGGGCAGGGCAGGGCAGGGCAGGGCAGCAGGGCAGGGCAGGGCAGGGCAGGGCAGGGCAGGGAGGGCAGGGCAGGGCAGGGCAGGCAGGGCAGGGCAGGGCAGGGCAGGGCAGGGCAGGGCAGGGCAGGGCAGGGCAGGGCAGGGCAGGGCAGGGCAGGGCAGGGCAGGGCAGGGCAGGGCAGGGCAGGGCAGGGCAGGGCAGGGCAGGGCAGGGCAGGGCAGGGCAGGGCAGGGCAGGGCAGGGCCAGGGCAGGGCAGGGCAGGGCAGGGCAGGGCAGGGCAGGGCAGGGCAGGGCAGGGCAGGGCAGGGCAGGGCAGGGCAGGGCAGGGCAGGGCAGGGCAGGGCAGGGCAGGGCAGGGCAGGCAGGGCAGGGCAGGGCAGGGCAGGGCAGGGCAGGCAGGGCAGGGCAGGGCAGGGCAGGGGCAGGGCAGGGCAGGGCAGGGCAGGGCAGGGCAGGGCAGGGCAGGGCAGGGCAGGGCAGGGGCAGGGCAGGGCAGGGCAGGGCAGGGCAGGGCAGGGCAGGGCAGGGCAGGGCAGGGCAGGGCAGGGCAGGGCAGGGCAGGGCAGGGCAGGGCAGGGCAGGGCAGGGCAGGGCAGGGCAGGGCAGGGCAGGGCAGGGCAGGGCAGGGCAGGGCAGGGCAGGCAGGGCAGGGCAGGGCCAGGGCAGGGCAGGGCAGGGCAGGGCAGGGCAGGGCAGGGCAGGGCAGGGCAGGGCAGGGCAGGGCAGGGCAGGGCAGGGCAGGGCAGGGCAGGGCAGGGCAGGGCAGGGCAGGGCAGGGCAGGGCAGGGCAGGGCAGGGCAGGGCAGGGCAGGGCAGGGCAGGGCAGGGCAGGGCAGGGCAGGGCAGGGCAGGGCAGGGCAGGGCAGGGCAGGGCAGGGCAGGGCAGGGCAGGGCAGAGGGCAGGGCAGGGCAGGGCAGGGCAGGGCAGGGCAGGGCAGGGCAGGGCAGGGCAGGGCAGGGCAGGGCAGGGCAGGGCAGGGCAGGGCAGGGCAGGGCAGGGCAGGGCAGGGCAGGGCAGGGCAGGGGCAGGGCAGGGCAGGGCAGGGCAGGGCAGGGCAGGGCAGGGCAGGGCAGGGCAGGGCAGGGCAGGGCAGGGCAGGGCAGGGCAGGGCAGGCAGCAGGGCAGGGCAGGGCAGGGCAGGGCAGGGCAGGGCAGGGCAGGGCAGGGCAGGGCAGGGCAGGGCAGGGCAGGGCAGGGCAGGGCAGGGCAGGGCAGGGCAGGGCAGGGCAGGGCAGGGCAGGGCAGGGCAGGGCAGGGGCAGGGCAGGGCAGGGCAGGGCAGGGCAGGGCAGGGCAGGGCAGGGCAGGGCAGGGCAGGGCAGGGCAGGGCAGGGCAGGGCAGGGCAGGGCAGGGCAGGGCAGGGCAGGGCAGGGCAGGGCAGGGCAGGGCAGGGCAGGGCAGGGCAGGGCAGGGCAGGGCAGGGGCAGGGCAGGGCAGGGCAGGCAGGGCAGGGCAGGGCAGGGCAGGGCAGGGCAGGGCAGGGCAGGGCAGGGCAGGGCAGGGCAGGGCAGGGCAGGGCAGGGCAGGGCAGGGCAGGGCAGGGCAGGGCAGGGCAGGGCAGGGCAGGGCAGGGCAGGGCAGGGCAGGGCAGGGCAGGGCAGGGCAGGGCAGGGCAGGGCAGGGCAGGGCAGGGCAGGGCAGGGCAGGGCAGGGCAGGGCAGGGCAGGGCAGGGCAGGGCAGGGCAGGGCAGGGCAGGGCAGGGCAGGGCAGGGCAGGGCAGGGCAGGGCAGGGCAGGGCAGGGCAGGGCAGGGCAGGGCAGGGCAGGGCAGGGCAGGGCAGGCAGGGCAGGGCAGGGCAGGGCAGGGCAGGGCAGGGCAGGGCAGGGCAGGGCAGGGCAGGGCAGGGCAGGGCAGGGCAGGGCAGGGCAGGGCAGGGCAGGGCAGGGCAGGGCAGGGCAGGGCAGGGCAAGGGCAGGGCAGGGCAGGGCAGGGCAGGGCAGGCAGGGCAGGGCAGGGCAGGGCAGGGCAGGGCAGGGCAGGGCAGGGCAGGGCAGGGCAGGGCAGGGCAGGGCAGGGCAGGGCAGGGGGCAGGGCAGGGCAGGGCAGGGCAGGGCAGGGCAGGGCAGGGCAGGGCAGGGCAGGGCAGGGCAGCAGGGCAGGGCAGGGCAGGGCAGGGCAGGGCAGGGCAGGGCAGGGCAG